>CAMPET010000099.1:155325-193094 GCA_946803715.1 Beroe ovata
GTGTGTGTGTGTGTGTGTGTGTGTGTGCGTGTGTGTGTATGAATTCCCTAGGTTGAAATTCAAGTCGTTACGTGTACTGTGTGTATGTAACTTGATCCTGAGTTGGGTGACTTAACCAGATATGCTCATTGCTTGGAAAAACAATTTAAACTTTAAATAATAAACTCATTCCAAAGATATTTTCCTCATGAGCTAGTTTTAAGATAAATGAAGATATTCCCATTGTCTGTATATTATATACAGTACTGACATCTGTGGAGGGCTGGTATAATAAACTCACAGTGTTCTTAAAATATGAGAATACAAAACGTTTACTGTGTTCAAATGTGTTAGAATTCAGAATTCTGTCGTGTATAACCTATCCGAAAGCACGTTATTCTGCATCTATAAGTTAAAAGTAAGCAATTATTATCACTATTCACTATTATGCTTCCTCGTATCAGGTGCTGTGGTAGTCGAGAAGTCGGCGTACGGGGTTCTATCGCTATTCTGCAAATACTCACGATCATGCCACGCAGAGTTCAAGAAAGCCCTGGTAAGAAAATCCGTGTCATTTGGTCACGGTGATTGTCGGTATAATATGATAAGAGAAGATGTCGCGACTATTATCAGTTCTAAAATTAAATGAATCCCATCATCTGAATTCTACAGGATGATACCATTGCTGGATATGTAGGTGCATGTATGTCGGTATTTGGAAATTGAATCCACGTTACTCATTGATCCGAGTCTATCTGTCGAACTTATTGAGCTATAAGCATTTGTTTATCATGATTGTGAGATTTGAATGGGAAGTTTTAGCAAATTCGGCGCTAGTACAAATCGTGCTACTGATTTATAAAACGCAGATAGAGATTATGTTCTCCTATACAAACGACTTACCTCATAGCACGATCTGATTTCAGGAACAAATGTCACTGGAAATCAAAGATGCTCCCGATTCTATTTACCAGTACCATACAGCTCGAATGAGGACATGTTGTGCTACACTGCTCACAATTTGCTCATTCGAAAAGGATGTAACCCAGGCTATAGTCTTAGGTATGAAGAATTTAGAATAGAGTCCTGGCAAGAAAGTGGTAAATTTGTGTTACATTTGGCTGATGACTTGTATTTCATGTTTTTTGAGGCCCTCTTATCCGCTCTTCCATTCAGGCAGCACGATGAAACCTGCTAGCAAATTCTATGACACTACTGAATCTCAACAACCAGTCACCTCTAACTACGATGTTTCAAAGTGGTTAGAAGAGCAGCCACTAGGAGGTTTGCAGTTCTCTGTCTTTTTCCGTTGTTTGGTCATCTGATTTGATGGCTCGATAGGCGGAAATGAACAATATTCCTGTTTGATATTCATTCTAATTGACAAAACCCGCACAGTCCCATCGTCTGATGATGAAAGCGAAGCTCAACCAGCCGAAGACGCATTTGAGAAGCCCGGTATTATTGAGGATGTGCTCAGTGGAACAGTCTGTAGAGTGCTCTACGACTTTGCCCAAACCTCAGATTCAATGATAGCAGTGAAAACCGGTGATACAGTCTCCCTGCTAGCTGATTGTCTGATCAGTGATACTTGGGCTTACATCAAGTGTGGTGAGTGTGTGGTGTTTGCAATCTGTTTATACAGCAAGTCATGTATTATGCTAGCTGACAGTTGTACAAGTAACTCGATTAACAGATATCATAGACATACTTTGCGTAACGCGCGCACGCCAGATCAAATTTCCGCTGGTAGCTCGTTGTAGTTGCCGTTTGCATTGCGCGGCTTTTGGATCGCGCGCACACATTCTGGGAAGATATTTTCGAGTCTCTGGCAAACTGTCAACTCAGGTGATGTCAGTGGTTATGTTCCCAAGACATATCTCACTTTACCGAGGAAAAATAAACCTGCTCCCCAGCCCCCTTCCAAGACATCAGTTAAAAGGTATTATCAGCGACTGTAAATTCTGTATCTAATATTTATGTTAAGAAGCAGTGACGTATGAAACTCGTCATCCTCTTTCAGGAAACTCATCATCCTCTTTCAGGAATACCTCAGTCAAGCGCCGAGCACCAGTCCCTCCGAAACGCTGTGTATCAGAAACAACGATACCCCCTCAACAACAGCCTAGTGATAACCCAAAGCAGGAAGTATCATCAGTCAAAACTGCTACCATTATTGAGCATCCATCTTCAGAACAGCCTTCTCCCAAATCATCTGATAAAGTTGGAATGGTGAGCGAGAATCAGCGGCGTTTACAACCGAAGAGAGTCGCGCCGCCGCCACCGCCACTAAAGAGGAGTAACACGGCGCCACTCCGTCAAAAACACTCGTCTACCCTGAGCCGAGTGTCGACTGTAGAGAGTGATTTGTCCGCTGGAGTACACTACTTGAATCTTCCCGGTGATCCACATGCAGGCTTGGATGGAGCAAAGGAAAGTGGGTTTGATTCCACTTCCAATGCTGATTCAGTAGAAACATCACCTGAGCCAAGCCAGATGTTGCTAGCAACACAGCAAGCAACACAGGACCCCAATCCGCCTGTAGTCATCTCGGAGCGGTATTCAGCTGCTAAATCACCAGACCAACGGCCGGCTACACTTATCACAGAGCCGTCACCAGAACATGAGTACATGTATATTGATCCCTTGGAAACGGAGGGAGTTGTAACTGAACCATTTTACGAGATTATCTCTCCTCCACCCCTCCCCCCTCCCAGACCATCACCACCACCTCCAAAGAGAGATTCCATCAGCTCCACTCCGGTCGTGTCTCCACTTGCCACGTCTCCAATTCAGTCTCAAATTCCCACGTCTCCTCTCCAGTCTCCACCACGCCCTCCATCTCGACCATCCCCCGTGACGTCACCCTCAGCTCCTCCCCAACCACCTCCACCCAATGCCAGACCCCCAGTTCCCCAAACCTCAGTGTCCATCTCGACTGCTGTCCCGGCCGCTAGACTCCAATCCCCACCCCCTCCCCCACCTAGGGTATTTCCACCGGCTGAGTCAGTTTCATCTCTCAGCGAAAGTGAGACTACAACTGCGTTATCCGGCAAACCGTCAACCAAGAATGATCATGAGATATCCAAATCCGTCATCAGTAAAGACGGTTTAGGAGAAGATACTGATCTCGCAGAGTCTGGCGGAGAGATAGAGGTGCCCCTTACTTCGTTCACGTTAGACTGCAGTGACGATGACTGTATCCCGCCACCAGACTTCACTCCCCCACCTCCCCAATTCACTCCCACCCCTGTCTCAACTCCAACTCCTTTCTCAACTCCCGATCCCATATCTGAAGCATTGCCCGTTTCGGAGCCAGAATTGACGCAAACCCGCGATCTAGAATTAGCTCAGGAAATCGAGGAGACGTCAACTATCGATGAAACCCAAGCTCCTGAACCAACTGACGTCCGTGATAACAGCAGTGCGCCTAAAGAAATACCAGATCTCTTGAAGATCGACGAAATAATCGTCTCGAACTCTGAAAAAGACGTTGACACGCCACCACTATCCACGCAAGAGTCTCCGGTCAAAACAGTACCCGGTACTGACACAAAATCCGCCAAAACGACTGCTACAAAATCCAAAAAGTCGAAAAAGAAAACTCCTCCAGCAGCCATGTCACCATTTTCAGTTCCACTCTCTCCACTCCAACGCACAGCTTCAGTGTCCACTCCAAGTTCGGTAAGGAACACCGCGACGGCAACCAGGTCGGCATCGGTTAGTGGTCCCGCCCGTCCCACTGTCCCTAGAACACCGGTCCCGCCTCCCCCTTCCAGTGTCAGACAACAGTGAGTTTGATATATCGGGCGATCTATCCTTCCTGACAATTCTCAATCTATTGGGAAATATTTGAGTGTCATCCCATCTAGAAACTAAGATAACGTAGACATTCCAGGCAGGCTAATCAAGGATTTGATGACTGTCCGATGGAGCTATGTGCAGTCCAGTCTGTACAACACTTGCCTGGGCACGAGGTGAAAAAGTAGAATATTCTTGTTCGTTCTTGTGATGTTCTTGTATTTCTTTAATTCCTTTCTTTGACAAATTTTTTGTGTGGGGGTGTATAATTTGATGTTCTTAGGAAAGTTAGTGGTGTAGGGATTGACAGTGAGTAATAGTGTAATGTAACCGTGTACAAACCTCAAATTATACCCAACTTTGTCTGCTATGATTGGCGTGTGTGTATGTGTGGAGTGTGTAATTATGTAAGTGTGTCTCGAAACGACTCAATCCTCCTGGAAATCCACAGCCGACACTCACTATTTGCCAACCATGTTAATCCAAACCCCTACGAAATAAATTTTTCTATTGAATACTCCTTAAACTCGTGAATGCCCTCAGGCTACGTCAGCATTTCGGGCCCGGTCTAAAGCCGAGCTGTCCCTCAGCCCCCGCCAAAATGTCTGTGTGGTGGACTCATCCGACAAGGATTGGTGGTATGTCAAGATCGGGATGAAACAGGGCTATGTTCCTGCGTCATTTCTCAAGTCCAAATCATGATACAGGTTTGGAATATGTTTTTCTAGTAGATTGGAGTTTTGGTTTGGACATACACAATATGAGGACAGTTTGTTGACGTGTTCTGGGATCAATATAGATTAAGTGTGCTTTGTGTGAGCTGATTAACAATGTTGTAGAAATGATGAAACAGCTTTTTAGCCTAGGATTACCTGACCAATGAAACTGAACTAGGAAGCGAAATAAAATGGTTTTTGTACGAATAAATTTTTAACTTTTGGCGTGTTACATATTATGTCACAATGCGAAATATGAAAGCTAATTTTGTACGCCTGTATGTATGATGTCCAGCTATGGCATGATTCTCGAAACTTATGTCAGAAAGTCAGTAAAATGTTCTTGATTGGTAATTAATCAGAGATTATTTTTGTGCGAAATCCCTGTTTACCCTTAGTCCAATCACAATCAAGCAAATCTCGCACACGTCAAAATATCTCATCATAAACATCTTATGCAACAGTAAGCCTGCGCGAATGCACCCAAGTAAAGCACAGATCTGGTCATTACGAACGCGTTCACTTCAAACTCTCCAGCTCCCGTGTTTAGCTCCAACCCATCATACGTCATCTTGGGCAGTACAGCGAGAGTAATCAGCACCAGAGATATCATCATGGCTGGTGATGATCCACCAGTCTCCACCTTGTCAGCATCATCACTCCTCGGTGACGTCATGATAACGTCATCTGGTGTCATGATGACGTCATCAGCCCGGAGTTTGCTGTATCCTAGTATACCAACTCTCCGTGATGAGAGGAGACTGATGACCATGTTGAGGATGACCACAATGAATGTGGTTGTCATGGTGATGATGTGAGTTGCCCTAGTAACCGTTGGCAGGGTTGTCAGGACGTGAGGAATGATTGAGCAGGTATCTAGGGAAGCAGCTGCCAGTAACAGGGTGTAGGTGAGGGCTATCACCCTCCTCTTTGTCTTGTAGTATTGGAGTGTGAAGTGGTAAGAGAAGAATATGAATCCCAGAGTCAAACCAAGGTCCCCTGGAAGATAGAAAGTTAATACCTCGCGACTTTTAAATCCAAACACAAGGAAATTTCTTCTCGTAATTCGGTCGGGGATAAACTCACCCACTCTGAGAGCACGTATCGAGTGAGAAAGAGGGAATGATGTTATTAGAGATGCCGAAATCAGAGATGGGCTTGTGGCAAAACCTGAGGAAAAAATGCTTTATTACCACATTTTAGATGGTAGGAGTACGATTCTTGATATTTCAGTCTATGACAATGAATAGGTTAATAAGACTAACCTGCCATGTTAGAAAATGCACATCCAGCCACCACTAAATTGGTCCACGTGAAGTGTCTCTGTGCGGTGTGAAGTAGGAGATAGAACGATAGTATGATTCCTGAGAGGGAAAACACGGCATACAGAGATCCCAGGATTCCATTGGGAATCTCAGCGGTGTCGATCATTCTTTATCCCGGATACTCGTGTGTGTTTGTGTGTGTGTGTGTGTGTTTGTGTGTGTGTGTGCGAGTGTTTGTCGGGGCCCTGCTTCAATTCTTTCAGATGTCTTATTACAGTTGAATTCTGGACATTTTCCAGCTCTAAAGTTTTGTATGAATAAGCACAAAAATAAACAATGAAGCAACAATGAAAACTAAAAAAAGTGGCAACAAAGTATTGAGCATCCACGATTCTCATAAAATAGTTTGAATATGGCTGATGAGTAATGTTGTCATCATGCATGGTTCGACTGACATTATCACGTTTTCATAGTCAAAATCGATATGATCGCTTACCGAATGCCCCAATGTGGGAAACTATATTTTGTTACTTTTTATTTTTGGAATGATTGCACTAATGGACCAATTAGATTGAATGATCGGAGGAGTCGAAACTATTATCTTGTTTCATAAGATTAAGGTATGATCCGACTGGTCTCTCAAGAAAACGAAAGCTATGAGTTAAGCACGCCTCGAAGCTGAGCTCTGTGTTCAAATTCAAAAACATGTTCAGTGTACATTAAATCCAGCTATCTCTGCCTTATAATGCCAAGAAATTATGCAAATATCGGCCAATTTGTGTACACCGCCTTTTTAATGCGAGCTATTGCATTTGCTAAGAACATGCTGTCAGTTGTACGAATACACATTCCATTTCCTTCATTATTCCATACAATCGGCATAAAATAAAAAGTTTAGTACACTCGCAGTTCTACCCTGAGACATTAAATGATAAAATGGTGGGGCTAACAATCATCAAATTGTGAAAGTGACAGAGACTTCCGGAATAAGCTTCTCGTTGCAACACATGAATGAAACTGAAACAAGAGTATCACTATCATAGTCTTCTTACTCAGAGTAACAGTAACACAAAGTTGTAACTTACCCATTTTTCCCAAAACCAAATGAGATTTGGTTGTTGTAGTCCGCAGCATCTGTGCGTTCTTTATTAATTGTTTTAAAGTCAGTGATATGAAAAAGAACGCGGCATATTCGTCAGAATGCCGCCATCTCACGTGTAGAAAAACTGTAGCTTTTTCTAGCGAGGTGGCGGCAGTCTGACGAATATGCCGCGTTCTTTTTCATATCACTGACTTTAAAACAATTAATAAAGAACGCACAGATGCTGCGGACTACAACAACCAAATCTCATTTGGTTTTGGGAAAAATATNCCGACATAATAAATCCAATGTGAATGTGGAATTGAAATTGCCTTTGCGTCTCAGAGTCGATGTCTGGAGCACTGTTGGGAGTACTCCATTACTCCAAGTCCACAAAGTGTTAATAAGTTTTATATTAATCGCAAAGAATATCGAAACGAATAGTCTAGAGTCGTTACAATTAAAGTGCGGCTGCAGGCGTAACTAATAATAATATAGAATAACTTCAGCTTTCATCATCATGATTATCTGCATCGTGCGAACTGCGAATCAGATTCATCAGCCACGCCTCTGACGAGTGACGGCCTCATTACCATTTGTAATTACACTCCAGTAATTAGGTGATTATGAATATGTGTTAATCTTCACGAACCGCATCCTAATTTCGCACATTCAAATCTACCGTGTGACTGTGAGGGTCCAACAAGTATTATGTGGATCACTGAGACTGAGAGAGTTAGTTCGCCACGTGGATCAGGGGGGCGCGGTTGCAGAAATCTGACTTGGCCCTACCCTGAGGGTAGTACCCTCTCTTATCTAGTTTAAGTTATCTCAGCTCTACCCGGCCCTACAGGAGCTCCAGCATTGTCTCCGGCTATACCATATACTAGGATTAAGACTTGCTGTAGTGTTCTTCTTGAAGTATCATCAATACAAGCCAAGCTTAATACTTTTGTAGAATTTCTCCCTACCCTTGCTGGCGGGATTTTATCCCTGGCAAGGGTTGTAAAAACGTACTTTTTAGGGTAATTGTAACGTACTTTTAGGGTAACGTACTTTTTAGGGTAAAACTAAATGTAATACTAATAGTTGTTGGGTTTTTCCCTACCGTCGGCGCCGCGCAATTGTCATTTGTCATTCCGCCCTAGCCAGGGCACGGACAAAATCCCGCCAGCAATTGGCCAGGGTAGGGAGAAATCCTGCAAAAGTATCAAGCTTGGCTTGTCGATATAGGCCCGGCCCGGCGCGCGGTCGAGAATTAAAATTTCCAATTTTGTTTTGAGCGCGCGGCGCAAACTCATTCAATTCTCTTCGCGGCTCGGCCCGGGCTTCTAATTCTATATCAGCGGTCTGGCAACGCGGTGTCGCGGAAATGTGAAATCTACCCTCGAGTACCAATATATACCCATTTTCGTGAATTCAGGACCGATGATCGAGTGGAATTGAACAATAAACGCTTGCATTCTTTCGCCACGTTTTATTTCGTCTAGTCCACAATATACTTGAACACAACGCTCGTGCGCGCGCGTTGAAATGTTGACTACGTGTGTACTTTTCACTAAATTCAAAATAATAAAAGCTGCAGTTGTTAACACTTAAAACCAGTGATTTTGGCGGTATACATTTCATGAATCAATGGAGCATTAAATGAAACAAATATAAGAGCTTAAAAATATCGCTGCGTGCTTGATAGCTAAACCATTGCGACCTGAATAACAAGGGGGGAACGTGTATAAATTATATGCGAATAATAACAGTGTCTCCCGGTTCATCCACTNATCCATTTTCGGGTACTTAACGGAAAGTTAGAGGCCCCAAACTTCGTTTGGTCGTCTATAATGACTTTAGAAACACATTTGAGCCGATAGAATTGAATTTTGACCTATTCTAAAATTGGGCCTTTTTCGGGCCCTCGGGGGCCGTATGAGCTCGATTGGGGTACAACGACTCAAAAAAACAACTCTGGGCCACTCACATCATCCACATGAACCTATAACAATCATTTGTGGACATTAACATGCACAAGGAAACGCATAAATCCAATTTCTCACTTTTCTCAATTTGCATCCAATTTTTTCTCAACTTTGATTTCGCACTTGGATGCATCCATTTTCGGGTACTTAACGGAAAGTTAGGGACCCCAAACTCCGTTTGGTCGTCTATAATGATTTAGAAACACATTTGAGTCGATAGAATTCAATTTTGACTTATTTAAAAATTGGGCCTTTTTCGGGCCTTTTGGGCCCGTATGGTCTCGATAGTCGATAGAATTCAATTTTGATCTATTTAAAAATTGGGCCTTTTTCGGGCCTTTTGGGCCCGTATGGTCTCGATAGTTGTACAACGACCTTAAATACCACTCTGGGCCACTCACACTATCCACATGAACCTCTACCAATCATTTGTGGACATTTACAGGCACCAGGAAACGCATAAATCCAATTTCTCACTTTTCTCAATTTGCATCCAATTTTTNATTAGAATTAGGCAGGCTTGGCGATTTAATTATATTATTATAATTTTATATAAACCCGTCCCGGCCGAGAATTTCCAATTTCGTTTTGAGCGCGCGGCGCAAACTCGTTCTCTTCGCGGCTCGGGCTTCTATATCAGCGGTCTGGCAACGCGGTGGCGTGGAAATGTGAAATCTACCAATATATACCCATTTTCGTGAATTCAGTACCGATGATCGAGTGGTTATCCAATGGAATTGTATGCTTGCATTCTTTCGCCACGTTTTATTTTGTCTAGTCCACAATATACCTGAACACAACGCTCGTGCGCGCGCGTTGAAATGTTGACTACGTGTGTACTTTTCACTTAATTCAAAATAATAAAAGCTGCAGTTGTTAGCACTTAAAACCAGTGATTTTGGCGGTATACATTTCATGAATTGAGGGAGAATTAAATGAAACAAATATATTAGAGCTTAAAAATATCGCTCTGTGCTTGATAGCTAAACCATTGCGACCTGAATCACAAGGGGGGACGTGTATAAATGATAAGCGAATAATAACAGTGTCTCCCGGTTCATCCACTTTGTGGACTGACGTTCTGAATCAACGTGATGTTATCTCCCTTTATTAGGATCCGACCCACACTTTTCCTCTCTCCTCTCTTGATATGGACCTCCTCTGCATCGTCCAGAACTAGGTTCATATACTCGTCAAACCCGATCACGTGACCCTCAATACGGAGATTCTTCTGGTCGAACAGCCACATTTGAATTCGGGATCGGTTCTGGAGGAATCTGAAAATCAGGTTGATGGGCTGAACCATCAGCTTCTGGACTTTTTGCTGGCCACCGCCACGGAATGCCATTGCTATTTTCCTGCTAAGAAGACGGAAAGAGGTCAGGGATTGAAGGAGGGAACAGACGAAATAGTAGACATGAAATATCAGGAAGGATAGCCAAAACAAGAAAACAAGCTGACAATTATAAAACTAGTAATACAAAAATTAACCGTGATAAAACTTCAATATCATATCAACCAAAATTCACTTGATTCACTAAATAATGCATAAAACAAAATGCTCAATTATAATCTGATCTCACTAAAACCTGAAGTCCTTTCTCAGATAGTACTGCGACGTATCCCAGAGCTTCTGAACGTCCTTCATACACCCCTCTAACAACAACAACCCAATTTCATCCACACTCGCTAACATGTCCTTACTGACAGCTCGACAGTCATCCATCGCTATCTGCTCCAATCGATCACAGTTCTCAATGACGTGTCGCACTGATTGATCATTGACACGCCAACAACTCGATATTTTCAAGATACGAAGTCGCGGACATTTCACCAGTTTCGATATTGAAACATCCGATACTTTGTAGCATTTGTTAACGTTTAGGCACTCTAGAGTAGCGTTAAACCAGGATATACATTCCGATATCGATTGATCGGTTGTGTACCATGTTCCCGCAATGGAAAGCACGCGGATTGGGGCGTGTGAGAGACACGTTAGACATTCGTGATTGAAATTCCGACTCCAGTTAGCAATGAGAATTTCTAGTTTATCAAGAATAGTAGCGTCGTCGTGTTCTGGTTTGAAAGCTGATCCATTGACTCTAATACAGCCACTAATATTGAGAAGCTTGATGTCCGGGTTTAAAGATATAAAAGTTCGGAGGACGACATTGGTTAATGCATCGCTACAGTTTGACACATCGAGAAAATGCAAATTTCCCGTTTTAAGGGCGAGATTCTGCAACTGACTCTCCTTCAACTGTTTCCGGGTTTTATCGGAAATGATAAGACACCGTGTAGTGTGGAAAAATGATTCCACAAGATCAAATAGTGAGCGACAAGTGAGAAGGAGTTGGTGAAGGGAGGAGACGTCTAAATATGGGAGAATGTGGTCATGGAGAGTCTCGCAATCGATTCGGGAGAGGAGAGGAGTGGTGTCAACACGATGGTTGGTGGTGTCAACACGATGGGTGGCGGTGTCAGCGATTTGAGAAGTGGTTTCAGCGATGTGAGGAGTGGCGTCAAGTCTACGGACACTGGTGTCAATGCTGGCGTCAGTAGATTTTGAGCTGGTGTCGGTAAGAGAGAAACTGGAATCACGTAGGAACATCTATCTGCCCAGTGCCCATCAGACCTGTGAAATGAACATAAGATGAAACATAATACAGAAAATAGTTGTGGATTACTCATCAACTTATCAATAATCACCTAGGTCAAATAAAATACTGTGATAATCAGAAGATAAACATCAAAATCACAATACATTTATATTTACCGTCATTTCATCATCTGCTCGACTCTCAGCAAGTACTCGATCATGATCAACTAAACACACACACGCACGGTCAATGGTAACTGTCCTGTGTTCAGTCGCTATCGGAATCAGAACTGATGTCAAGGTCCTGACTGAGCATGTTCATCAATGCATCACCCGATGCAACCCCCTCCTGTTTGATGTTTGGTTCCCCCAATGGTGTTATCATGACATTGGACGGTTCTCTCATGCTGGGAATATTGTCATTTTGCTGGGAGTCAATGGACGGTTTCTTGTGAGGCAAGTCATCGTTATCCGATTCTGAACTACTGTCTGATTCTGACGCACTTGATTCTGATGAGAGGTTGTTGGATGAGGCGAAGTTCGGCTGTTTCACTTGAGTCGGGACGAATGTGTCTGGCGGGGTAGGTTGGGTGATCTGATCTTCTTTGTCAGATAGACAAGGAACAGCGGAGGAGTTAGTTTTCTGTGCTGAGGGAAGAGTGGAGGGCGGCGGGGTGGGCGGATCGGGGGACTCCACACTGAGAAGAGGAGATGACGTGCTGCTCTCCTCCTTCTTATTGGTTATCTTCTTCTTCTTTATACTCCTGTGCTTCTTCACTCGGATCATGTTACTCACCTTCTCCAGGTAGACTGTACCTGTGCTCTTGTCCACGATAAGGAAGCAGTCCTTGAACGCGGGCTGCTTGCTCCCCTTGAACTCTGAGCTCTCGTCTGTATCCGTGTGAGGGAGTGACAGGGTCACGTCCTTGTTTTCTATCTTCATCTGACCAGGTTGGGAGGGGTCAATGGACGCGGGTTTGAAGTCGTACTGCACTGCATGGATGAGATCGGAGGGAATTTTATCCCATGTTGAGCCGAGTTTTAGGGAGTAAGTGGCACCAGAGGCCAGCCCACTGCTGTCCATCCCTATAGAGAAATTTGCTGTTAGACACTGAGAGTGAAGACATCCTTATGAGTCGGGATATATTAAATTGCTAGAGTACCACGGTAATACATGATTTGTATTCATGAATCGCATTCAAAACATTGAGGCAGAATAAAATAGCTATCGCAATTTAGCAGAAGCAAGAGTGAATTTATATCCCAGTAGTCTGTTTCATGAATTTAGTAGAATAGGTACTATCAGTCAGTACTATGATGTTTAAAAAGTAAGGTCTTGTAGGCGTTCTTGTTAACGGAGAATAAATAAATAAAGAATGAAAATATTTGCTCCTATCTTAAAATTCACAGACAACTGGAAAACCAGGAACAATGAAATAAGTTTCCCTACGAAACACTTTTCTTCTCGACTCAAGTCTCTATCAAGTAATAGAACAGTGTATTATGATTCAAACAATTCAGGAATCAGTCAAAGAACAAAGACGGCTGACACACTAAATAATTGATCAATTGTGTATCAAATTCTGACTTGAGTAATCCTTTGACCGGATAAATATGCGTATCAATATTTAGATTCATGAGTGTAGCCTCTGTCTCTTATGTTTTTCAGAGCTATGCTTGACCTTCAAAAAATCACTCACATCCTACTTCCCACTTTGAATAATTTACTTCACAATTGTAGTGATCCATGTTAGATATGTACAAAACGGTCACAACGAGTGCAATCCTTTCTCACGAAGTTATATCACTATATTGATGACTGGTGTCACTCTGTGAATGCGAGTTATTGGATGTTTCAGTATTGCTGGGATTTTGATCTCCCCACTCAGCTGCTGAGTACTGTTGTCCAGGTGATGAATACTGCTGTACACCAGGAGGAGTGTAGTGCTGTCCACAAAACTGATTTGGGTCCATGTACTGGTAGTACTGTTGGTAATACTGATTCCAATAATTCTGAACATATTGAGTATAGTTCTGGTTCTGGCCACCAGCACCACCATATGCCTGTTGCTGATCATTGTTATTCATTGTTTGGGGTTTCCCTGCGTTGTTGTGAGGGTTGTATTCTTTGCCCCAGAAACATTTAATATATGAATCTTTGAGTGCATTACCATGGAGTTTACTTATGCACATGGCAGCCTCCTCATGTGTTGACATTCGGACAAAGGCATAGCGCTTATCCACAAACAGCTTTACGTCTACAATATTGCCATTCTCACCAACCAGCTCCCTCAAGTCAGAGTCTGATACTTCATCAGGTAAGTTACCAAAATAAACAGTTGTGTTGGTTGGAGTAGATGAGTTCAGTGCTTCTGAATATGATATTTGTTTATAACCAGCTCCACGGACACTTGCAGGATTATCACCATCCCCTGGACCTTTTCTTGATGCCCAATTGGTTCTTATTTGACGGCTCCCAATAAACTGATTATTCATTTCCTCAATGGCCTTCTCTGCCTCTTCTTTATTGCTGAATGATAAAAATGCAAACCCCTTAGATTTCCCAGTATTGTTGTCCTTCATTATACGTACAGAAGTGAGTTTTCCATATGCCTGAAAAGCTTTTGCCAAATCAGTTGATTGAATTTCAGGACTCAAATCTCCAACAAAAATATGATAGTCATTTGACAAGTCCCTCTTTTGATTGGTTTTATTGGTTGCAAACCTTACAATTATATTTTTGTCAAAAATTCTTCTATCATTCATTGCAGCTCTAGCATGGTCAGCATCTTCACGCTTCTTAAATTCAACAAAAGCATATGGATCTTGACCTGGTGTCTCTGGGAAAACTTTACATGAACTAATGTCACCATATTTAGAAAACAGTTCTGACAAAAGCTCTTCAGACACCTTGGGATGAAGATGTCCTATGTACAAGCTTTTTGGAGCATCCTGATCATCATAAAATTCTATCTCACCACAGGACATATCTGTAATGGGCAGTTAGTAAGAAAGACTATACCAAACATACAAAAACCAACTACTTGTCCAACATTCATGACAAGGGAGAGTATACCTGACCAATAAAGTGGAAACTTCCGCTATATCTGACTTCTTTTTATCAACTGTAAAAGGATAATNGGTGAGCCTTCTGATCCGCCATACTCCTGTTCTTCCGCCTGTAAGAAAAGGCAGAAGGAAGGAAAAGACACATAATTGTTAGCAATTGTAAGCAGTTTCTACTGTAAAGTGCATCTTTCCTTCTGTTCCCTTTTTGTTCCATGTGTACATGTACTGTCAACTGTACACATACCAGTTACCAAGTAAATCAAATAAAGATGAAATAGAATCTGGAATAAATAAATGATAAAATTTCAAAAATCAAAAGTACATTCAACACTGTGAAACAATATGCTGAGAATGTCTTTGCACGCGCACTATAACTAATCTATTCGGATTGCATAGTGCCATAGTGTCATAACTCATAACTCGATCATAAGCCGGGCCCACTGCGACATGACGCGAGCTTGCTAGATGTCATGTTATGATCTTCCGATCCAGTGCAGTGTCCACTGTTTCTCGCGCGGCGCGCGCGCCTTCATCAAAGGCCGAAATATGTTGATCATCTTGTAGGATTTCACCCTACCCTTGCTGGACATTGACATTGCTTTAAGTGGCGCTATTATTAAAAAATAATTTGATCTCTTGCATTACATATTGGTCTGTCAATTTTCATTGAGAAATTTTTTGAAAAATATAGGAATTTTTCAAAATTCATTTCATTTATATCATTAAAATTTCTTCAATACATGTCCGCTTATTGTTTAGGTAATGGTATGTCGAATTGTATCATCATAATTATAGCACTGGGTTAGCCTGTGCACTGTGATTTAATGTTTTTGGTTGATATATGTAGCAGTGGTTATGTAATTTGTTTATTCTCCCCACCTGTGCATTGAAACTAATAATCAAGTATGGATGTAACTATGTATTTACTTTGCCAAACATTAACACACTTACATGATATCTTTTAGGAGCTCCCAATCTTAACTCTTAAGGTGATATGCCTAAAAGGCACCGATCAGATTCTGATGATAGCGATACAAGTTCTGTTATTGAATTAAGTGTTGAACAAAGAAAACCTGAACCTGGTGAGCCAGTTTGTATCATATGTGGTAGATATGGAGCTTATATATGTGATGTTTATGATGTAGATGTTTGCAGTAAAGAGTGTAAGAGGACATATGGTGCTTCTAAAGTAAGTCCTAATTTTGCCCAATTGTCAACCACGAGTTTTATACCTGTTCCTGCTCCATCTCAGAGACCAGCCTTACCACAAGAGATACCTTGTTTAAATTGTAATAATAAAGGAATTGTACAAGTTCTTGATGTTGGCAAGGTATGTTCCTTGGCATGCAAAAATTCAGTGATTGATCCTGAAATGATTTTGCATGCCCCAAGATATAATGTTAATAGAGACACTTCATCTTTCTCTACTGCAGAGAACAATGTTTTGCGGTCAACATTACAAATTAGTGTCATTTGTGGTGATGCTCCACCTGTCTGTCTTGACGTCAATGATCTGGGATTACCCAATAATATGGTGGAGAACATTGAAAATTGTGGATTTTCTTTGCCTACTCCTGTGCAGTCTCAAGTCATTCCTGTGGTGTGTGATGGTAGTGATTTGCTTGCAGTTTCTCCACCTGGCTCTGGCAAGACAGTCTCGTACCTCATTCCAATTATCCACAGAGTTCATTACTGGACACAACACTTATCTAAACATTCTCCATTTGCCTTAATTCTCCTCCCTACTCGAGAAATAGCACTCCAAGTTGAAAACATGGCAAAATTACTATGCAAAGGAATTCCAAATATGAAGACTGGTGCCATTATTGGTGGCATGCCTTTGCCTCATCAGGATTATAGACTCAAATGTGGTATTTCAATTATCATTGCTACACCTGGGCGATTATTGGAAATTGATCCAGATTTGTCCCAATGTTACACCATTGTTCTTGATGAATGTGATGTTCTTCTTGATTACTCTTTTCATTCTCAGACCCGATCAGTCATGAGAAAGCTCCCTCCTCGACATCAAACGTTGATGTTCTGTTCCATTTTATCTGAAGAAGTAAGAACCACTGCCAGGCCCCTTCTTTACAACCCAGTTGAAGTCAAAGTTGGTAATCCTGAAACCACAATGAGTAAAGTGAAACAGATAGTTCTTTGGGTAGAAAATGATCAGAAGAAAAAGAAGCTTCTTTCCATACTTGAAGATGGAAGATTCAGAAAGCCCATGACTCTAATATTTGTAGAATCTAAGCTTGGGGCTCTCTTGCTAGCAGACTTTCTCATATCTAAAGATATTTTATGTGCAATTATTCATGGAGATAAAACGCAGGAGGATAGAAATAAAATCGTATCCGAGTTTAAATCTGCCAGATACCCAGTTCTAGTGAGCACTAACATATTAGGTAGGGGTCTTAATCTCTCACTGTCCTCAGTCATACTGTTCGATGTGCCTGCTTCAATCGACCAGTATATAACTCAGGTCGGAAGGGCGTATAGTCAGAAGAACCCAGGTACAGCGTTTGTCTTTGTGAATGGTGATAATAAGGGACTATTTTCACATCTAGAAAATTTGTCAAAATCTTGTTCATTCAAGTTACCTCCACAATTACTCAATTCGTCATACCTTGCATATCAGAAGCAAACTTGCAAGTGATAATAATAATATGTGATGATAAAGCATTGTTTCATGTGTTTTGGCAATTCTTTTTATACATTGATACTTCTTCTGAATGCTGTCTGATCATACTTCCATTAGTTTATTGTAACTTCATGTCTAAAGCCGACGGTGGTAGGGGGCGCTTTTAATCATGAAATGTTTTTGTTTCAAACGTCGTCAGCATGAGTTAGGTTGGTGTGGGGTATGGGTCGATTTTTGTGGACCGAGGTCCTGTATGCCCCTGTATATGGATGGCTGTTTGCATTGACTTTATCTCATGACAGGAACAGGATGGCTGATCATGGCTATGGTGGCGAGCAGGGCGATAACTCCGACCTAAGTACATCAGGTTAGTTCAGCCTATCAATATGTTTCATTTGTGGAAACACGCAGTATCAAATCCCAAATATCTTGTTACAGTTGATAATTTACCAACTTTCATTTGTTCAGATGTGTATAACTATAACTACAACGATGCTTCATCTTACACTCAACAGTACACGTACAAGCCCGATGTACATACAAACACAGCGTCCCAAGATGATAGTTCGTACACATACGACCCTAACGCCCGATACAGCACTTATCAAGAGGGCGGGGACCAGCAGCAACCCGAGCAGCAACAATCACAGCAGCACTCATCCCAATCGTCGTATAACCAGTACGACCAGAGCAACTATAGTCAGAATGAATACGATCAGGGTGACCCGAGTCCTTACATTCAAACTTACACCAAAAACAAGACAGCGACGTATACCGAGGGCAATCAGGCTGGCTATAGTGAGAACAAGCAGCAAAGTAATTACAATAACAACCAGGGTAATTACCAGAATTACCAAGGTGATTATCAGGGTAACCAAGACAACAGTTACCAAGGAAACCAGGATTCGTATCAGGGTAATTACAATTACGGTGGTGATAATTACCATGGTTCGCGAGGAGGTGGTGGTGGTGGTGGTGGTGGCTATGATCGAGGGCGCGGTGGCGGTGGCAGGGGTGGGTGGGGTAACCAAGGTTACCGGTCCGATGACGGTCCACCGTCTAAAAAGAGAAAGATAATTGACGATGTTTACCGGTTTATCGTTCCCACTCGAACTGTGCGAGTCATTATTGGTAAGGGTGGTGAAACAATCAAGGGGATCAAAGCGATGGTGCCAGATTCCAAGGTATCGATATACGCGCAGGGCACGAATAACACAGAGATACCCAATAACGCTTGTGATCGTGTGATGAGTGTACAATGCCCCTTAGACTCGCTTAGCAGAATCCTGACTGAACTCATCCCCAAGATGCAGATGATAGAAGGAGGTGAGAATATTGCTCATTTTGTAAGAATGACTGACGGTATGAACTTTATCTTAGCTTCCTATTCTCGTCTATCTGAACTCTGTTTTCCAGGAAAGTTAGATGTTCGCCTCCTCGTTCCACATCACTCGTGTAGTGCTGTTATCGGGCAGAAGGGAGCAAACATCAAACAGATCAAGGAAGAGACTGGGAGTGCGTTTGTCGGTGTCTATAACGATGCGCTCCCTAATAGCGATGAGCACGTGGTAAAAGTGATAAATCAAGATCTCCCGGGATGCGTGGAGGCTGTGTTCAGAGTGTGTCAGAGTATCGTCGATTCCAAGGGACAAGATCACGTGACTTTCTACGATCCGCAAGTGTGGAGCAAGGGCGAGCACGGTGACACTGGGAGTTTCCAGGAGACAGCAGGGAGTTTTGGAGATGACCGAGGGGGGAGGGGGCGAGGATTTGTGGGTGGACGCGGGTTTAGAGGGGGGAGAGGAGGAGGGAGGGGTGGCCGGGGTGGTTACTACCATGGTGGTGGCGGTGGTGGGGGTTACGGCGGGAATTACAATGATAATAGCGGCTTCTATAACAAGCAGGCGTACCATGGTGGCGGTGGTGAGAGTGAGAACCAGGCAGCTGGTGGCGGTGGTGGCTCGTATAACTATGACCCGGAAACTGATTACTCTGGCCCGGATAACAGTAACAATAACAATGCTCCTCCTCCTTCGAGTAAAGAAGGGGCGGATAACTACGTGTCCTATCCTAGCTATTAGATATTTGTTATCCGATGTAATCTGACGAACACATACTAAGCAGTATGTTTAATGCGATATATTCATATTTATTCATTCATTTAAGAACTTTCGTCAATATGTTGATGGAAAACACGACCATTAGAAACACACTGACACATTGTGGATCTGTTTATGTATGTTGGAATCATTGTCGAAACAGCCATTTTATTGCTCTGTTCAGGCGAGAGTTCATCTTAATTTTACTTGAATTTTTTGAATCTTCGCATATAATTGATTTGAAAGATTGGCTTAACCTATGTAGTATTTTAGTCTACATTATTTTACGCTGTACAACATTCATGTTGAGTTAGTGCAACTTCCATGTTGAGTGAGTGCCAACCTTATCTGTGCTTACTTATGATTTAAGCTGAAAAGCGGTGAGGTCAAATTGATCTGTCCCGTGAACATTGTCCCCGTCACACTAGTAAAGATCATCTCCTGTAACGCGCCGTACAATTCATTTGTACAAAGCAGGAGATTTATTGCAATTGAGTTAGCGCGCACGTCATTGCATCCATGCATAATATATAGTTTTCATGCGCGGCTTCAAATTTAGCGCGCCGCGCATCTGATGCTAATTTCATTCACCGACGGTCTACATTTCTGTTCAGCTGAGATATGCTTGGCTCTGCAACTGCGGGGTCTGTGTTCTTTAGAATCGCTCTTAGGAGGAAAGTGACCTGGAGTTCTGTGAGTCAGATGACTTTTGCCGGATCATGTTATCTGTCCACTGTTTTTTGCGCGCGGCGCGCTTGTCGGATTTTACCCTACCCTTGCTGGCGGGATTTTATCGGGGCGGATTGAAAATCGCGCGCACTGCACCGACGGTAGGGTAAAATTCTACAAGCGGCGCGCGCGCGCCTTCATTGATGGCCGGAATGAAGGCACGCGCAAGAAACAGTGGACAAGAAACAGTGGACAGATAACATCCGGCAAGATGAGTTCGAAGAACTGGTCTCCGCAGATATCGTTGTGGAGGTCATCTCTCAGTGAGTCCCAATCAATCTGGGAAAGATGGGCGTTGATGGCATTATAATCGGCCCAATGGATGCCGACAGCTCTGAAGGATCGAAAGGGTCAGAGGGCGCCTCAGATACTGGGACTGTAGTGGTGGGATTGAAACCGGGTAGAGCTTCAACAAGTCTATGCTTGGAGAGTTTGGTGTGTTGTACAGTGATATTGAGCACATCTCTCGGTTTGTTTGTGAAGATAAGATCAAGGGTGTTGGTACCCCTTGTGGGTTTGCCTACCATTTGAGAGAAAGTTACGATGTATGAAGTCCAGTAGGTAGGTAATTGAATCAGGACTATCACAAGTGATGTTAGGATCAATTCTACACAACTCCCAATCAATAGAGGGTAGGTTGAAACTTGAAATCTCCTAGGACATAGATGTCGGGCAATCTGTAGTCTTAGGAGGCATCATTGATACTGCAATAAAAGCATGCAATGCTCAGAAAACAAACTGAAAATATAGTTCCTTGCATTATTAGTCATTACTGGAGTGCTGGGAATGAGGAGATATATGATTATCATATAACTGCACAAGTTTCATTTTATATCTATATTATAATTTGGTTGTTTGTTTGTCTTTCTGTCTTTCTGTATGTCCATCACTAAATGCACCTGCTGACACGTGCTACTACTGGGACTACTGTAATAGTGAACTGGGAGCTCATTTCTGATGATGGTGCTTTGATAACTTTCCAGTTTTTGTTCATGGGATAAATGCAAGTGGGTTCTGATTCGAGCAAAAGTCAAATTTTTTCTTGAGTTGACAGTTGTTGCTTCTGCTCTGCAGTTATTCTTTTCACAGTTATTCTTTTCGCATGACTACTGTGTTAATTTTCAATTTCAAATTTACAGTATGTACCAGTTTTCGAGGGTACTTAACCTTTAAACATTCCGTTGCGTTATTGTATTTCATTTAATTTATTCAACTTCCAATTCATATACCTAGTCAGACGTTAATTCAAGTAATACGGAGTTCGTAGAAGAGAGTTGTCCGTAGAGCTCACAAAAAGGAGCAGATTATATCTGGTATATAATCCTGTAGAATAATTTATTTATTTATTTATTTATTCTTTTCGACTCATGGTAAAATACGATGTTATTTTCAAAAACAATACGCTGCACAAAGTGAAACGGTTAACGAAAGTCGGAAAACCAGGCAAGCTCCATTTTCTGTGCTTATTCTAAGAAATGGCGGGATTGTGATCAAGTGCTCCTTCATAAAATCAATTTTTTGAATAAGTACGTAGGATTTTGATCGCAGGTCATGTTTATCTGTCGTTCTAAAATAACATCCTGATGTCTTTCCAAAGGGTGGTGTACCTATCACGTCCACTTGGCGGGTTTTCTAGTACTTTATAAATATGTGTTTTGTATCCTTAAACCAATGATTTAACAGGTAAAATGGTGTGATGAGAAGAGGTGCCACATTCCAGCAATGTTCGAGGACATTGCTATTGCAAAATTGCTGTTCAAGAAATTATCATATTTTGAGACAGATTACTCCTGAATATCGAATCCATGCAATAAGTAAAAGGAATATTGGTTATTTTGAAAAGATTGCTGCCAAGGGTTGGTTCAGTGATGGTTATGATAGCGGATTTTCAGAAGCTGGAGGTTTAGATAATTTTGGTGCAACCAGTGAAATGGAGCAGTTCATGACTGATTATGTGCCAGAGTTCATCAATACTACAGTCCCTAAGCTCCAAGAACTAGCATA
Organism: Beroe ovata; assembly: GCA_946803715.1. Taxonomy (NCBI): domain Eukaryota; kingdom Metazoa; phylum Ctenophora; class Nuda; order Beroida; family Beroidae; genus Beroe; species Beroe ovata. Next base: position 177,285 of record CAMPET010000099.1, read on the forward strand.
TGATAACTGCTGGCCTTCAACAATTATTGCTCACACATTTAACAATGTTCAAGAGATCACAGGACTTCCCTGGTTCGCAACTATAGTTTTGATATCTGTAGTTATCAAAACAAGCACGTACCCCTTTCATGTGTGGTGGAGGAAAGACTTCCAGGACCATGTCAAATCATTTCCTATTCAACTATCAGCATTTCTTCAGACATATTTCAATGAAACACTCAAATTGGGACCTGAAGAAGCTCTAAGACTTGCATATGCTGCTCGAGCAGCCAAATGTAGAGAATTGAATCTGCCACTTCACCCCAGTCTTTTCCCTCTTTATGTAACAGCAATTGTTCCCATCATGACTACATTAGGGTTGACTCATTTGACCAATCTAACGTATGAACCATTGTTGAATGGTGGAATGTTATGGTTTCAGAATCTTGCAGAACCAGACCCATTCATTTTACTACCAGCTTTAAACTCTCTCCTGATAATAGTAAACTCAAGATTGCATCCATTAGGTTTACTTTTACCTAAGCCTGTCTTCATTGTAGGCTTCAAGGGCCAAGTAGCTTTTGTCTTACTGACTTGTTCTCAAATGTGGTTCTCTTCAGCATTACTATTGCACTGGATATCTGCAAATTCTGTTGGAGTCATCATTCAGTTACTTCTTCGTAGAAATGCCATCAGGAGGTACCATAAGCTTGAGAACAAGATAGATCTCTTTAAACCTCTCTTGACACACTCATCTGAATTCAGAATGATAGGTGAAAATGTGGACCTTCAAAGAAAAAAGTTGAGTGAAATAAAGAAAGTAGAATCTAAACTTATCTCAGAAGAAATGGGGAAAAAGCTGTTATCATGACTTAACAATGATTTAGGTTAAGTTTTCTACTTTTAGGTAACTGTTTATATTAACCTCGCTTTGAAGACTTGATAATGTAATCTAATCACTTTATCAAACTAAATGATTTATGTGATCAATGGTGAACATGAAAGACTTCATTGCTGTTGAATGATATCTTTCCTAATATAGTCCATAACTCATATTTTTTCACAGCTGCACAGTGCACAACATGTTCTATATTTTTGTCATGTATCATTAGTTCAAGTCACTGCATACTGAGTTCGGATGCTCAGTCTTGTCTCCTTACGCAGAAGAAGCACTATTTATGTTTTGAAACAGAACTTTCAGGCAAGTGTGGTCAGTATAACTCAGCAAACATGTGCAAGAAACTTTCATCAGTCATCAAAATCTGACCTTGCTGCTGAAGTTATTGGATGTGAAAGATTGCCAGACCTCACCCTCATTTGGCCATTTCACTTATGGCCATCAGACATAATTGCAACATTGTTAAATGAGGTTCAAGTCTCGAGTGGGCTTCCCTGGTGGTCTGCAATTTTAGTTGGAGGGGTTTTGCTAAAATCACCGCTATTTGCATTTAATGTGTATAATTTCCGAAGAATACAGCAGGCATTTGTGACATCTCCGAGGCAATTGACTCATTTTGTCCTAACTTATTTCAACAATTTGGTAACTAAAGGTGAGGAACATGCCTTGAAAATTGCGAATCATGAGCGAAGATACACTATCATGCGAGAGGGGATGAACTGGGAAAGGTCATTGAAAATACAAATGTTTTCCCATATCTCATATGCACCAATCTACTGGGTTGTAGCAACCCACTTGGCTATGTTCACTGGTCTCCACTGGCTGAACAGAATTAACTATATTCCCCTGACGACAGGTGGGTTGCCATGGTGTTTGGACCTGACTTCAACTGATCCCTACATGATATTGCCAGTTGTTTGCATTCTGTCAGGAATACTCAACCTCTACCTCCATCCAGTTCACTTCCTCTTTCCTGTTCCGGAGATGAAGTTTAGGAATTTCCTAAGCCCGTCTGTGCTTCCTGCTTTGGTGGTTTCTGCAAGTGTATTGTCTTCCTTGCCAGCTGATTTCATCCTTTACATGATATCTGCAAATCTAACTGCGTGTATACTCAATTACTCTATCAGAAATCCTGTTGTATATAATGAACTTGGATTATTATCATCTGGAGAATCATTCAACAGGTTCATTCCTCCATCCAAAGTGTTCTTGGAGCTCAACAAAACGCTTCATAGACAACAATTACTGTTAGAGCAGAAGGAAAGTCAGGATGCTATCAATTCAGGAGTAGAAATGCAGCAGATAAAGGAACCTCATCAGGATAAGCTGACTGTTATTGAAACATCTTCAGAAGAAGAAATAAATTCTGTCTCACCCAAAGATGAAAATACTGCGGGTGAATTTGATGAAACCTTGCCCCATCTCAATGTTAAGAAATTATTTTGATATCTCCTATTGATAATTTGATTTATCTATATTACATTCATGAATCATGTGAGACAGCGCCTTATTACAAGGTGATTGACATAGTTGTTCAAACATATTATTCAACATTCCAGGTTTTCTTCACCCCTGCTTTACTAATTGAGTTCCATCACTTTTATATATTAATTTTGACAACGTAGTTTTTATTGTAGGGTATGAAAGATGACTTATCCCTTCCCGAAACAACAAGGTTATGATCCTGGTGTGTATGGCGAGGGATATCAACAATATTATGGATCAGGTTACTACAGCCACCAGGGATACTATCAGGACACTTCCTACTCAAATCAATATCAATCTGGTTACTATGGCAACTCCTCTGACTATGAAAACTACAGGGCACACAGTAGCGCGGCTTCGAATCAAAGTTATTCATCACAAATGACAGAAACACTTCAGATTTCTCAACCTTCAACTCCTCAACCTAATCAGAAGCGAAAAGCGAAAGAGAAGGAGAAAGTATCAAGCTCTGTTACCCCGAAGGAATGCTTTCCCGTCTCTTCAGGAACTCATCATAAACAAACTGCAGAAGGGTATGTTCCTAAGAGACAGCCCATTCCTCCCCATGTAATATCTAAATTGGCACTGGCAAAGTCAAAGATAGAATCAAGCCCATATGATCCTGAAGCTCAAGCCCAACTCAACGCTGCCATGATGGAATATCACAACTATATGAAGGATAGAGACTCAGCATATGAGAGTGATGTTGATGCTGCTCGGCGTAAGACTGGTTACGAAGGGCCTGGACTGTTCACTGGTGAGAGCTTAGTCGAACCAATGAGCAAGGAAGAAATTGACTCAGATGATATAAGAACTTTCACCAATCCTGATATGTTCTCCAATTTGAAACCTCTTGAGGAAAACCTTGGGAAATCTATCATGAGAAAGTACGGATGGACTGAAGGTAGTCCTTTGGGAACAACTGGATGTGGGACCATTGCTCCAATAGAATTGACTATCAAAATAGACAGAAAAGGGCTCAGCAATGAAACAGAGTACGTCCAGAGAAAGCCTGACGGACTGGCAAAGAATGAAGGCCCAGCATGGATTTGCAAGGTCATCAACGGGAAGAATCCCATCTGTGGTATTGGGGAACTTCATCAAGCTATGGGAATACCAACTCCTATCTTTAAACTGGTTTCAGATGTTGTGTGTGATTTTCAATGGAAAGTTCATACGAATTGGGGAACTTTCGCTCCTCAAACGACGAGTAGAAGTAAGAAGCAAGCCAAATCAGAGTGTTCATATCATGCACTGAAGGAGATTTTGAGGTTAGAGTCGGAGCAACTAGGTCTCGAGCCTCCCACAGAGGCATCAACTTCATCTTTCCTTTGTGTTGTGTTCATACCTTCTAATAAAACTCTTAGAGGGAACAAAATGCTCTACAAACATTTCTATAAGAGTGGAACGTTGACAAATGTGTCCAATCTTCATTCAGATTCAGCACATGAAATACAGGAACAATCGGTCAGTAATTTGTCATCCAGTCATCTGAAGTGGAGTAAGCCGTCTGTTCCAATGCATCAAATCTTACAGACTGGTGCGAACTGGATGATCAAATATGTAAACGGTAAAAACGCATCCCACGGATTACTAGACTTGTGTTTGTCCCAAAACAAGTTCAGACCTGAAGAGTACAGTCAGTACATTAACGGAAGTCACATAGTCACCATAAATACTCATTGGGGCTCATTCACACATTCAGAGGGACACAAGAGTAGGAAAGATGCTCGACTTCATGTTGCTTATCAGGCCGTGAAGGAGATCATGGCAAAAGAGGCTGCTAAATTCAACACCAAGCCTCCAGTTGAGACACCAGAATCAAGCAGAAACTATATGTATTTCAATCCTGATACATCCTGATCATGGTTATTCATAATGCTTGATTTCTAGAATCAGCTTCGAGAAGTATTCATCGGATGTGTTAATTCCAAATCTGTCTGTTTGATTGTAAAGAACAATTTTCATGATACCTAGTTGATATTGAATTTACGAATATCTTATGATCTTATTCTATGTTGATTATTGCTTTACGATAACTGTTAACATTGTGCTATAAACCAACAAACAACAGCCAGCAGCGCAATTTCTTCTTTATTTCCTTTTACCCACGCAGCAAAATGGACAGGGTCTTCCAAGAGGAAGAACGTCGTATTCACCTGGCGAGTATACGGAAGATCGACTGCAACATCTCCAATATCTTGGATAAAACCGACAATGTGGCCTTCTATAGATTCGATGGGAAAGCATGGGTAAGAAGATGCGTTTATGTTCTGTCTTTGAGTTTGTACGGCATATTTGCAACCCTCTTAATCCATTGGACGACACTTGTGATATCACTCGGCAATTTCTCTGTGAACAACTTGATTCATAACAGTCATTTTCACAGCACAAAGAAGATATACATGGATCCATCTTTGTCTTCAGCCGATCTGTTGCTCCTTATTATGGGTTTACCATTCTTAACAGGAAGAGTCTCTCAGATAATGTCATTGAGGTAAGGCAAATCAACTTCCCATTAGAAATTATCAGGTTATTTATTTGCTCACAGGACACTGTTCAGTGAAAAATTGAATTTGAGGAACTTTTCGTTTCTATTTGGTAATGTGATAAATCTCTCATCGCACAGTTGCTGGTAGATGGTCTAGAGTTCCAGAGATGTGACCTTTACCTACTGTACAAGACAAGTATGTCAGGAGTTGGTGACACTGGTATCAAGAGCATATGGTTCGAGGATGATGCAGGGTGCATCAGAATATCAGCTCTTCTCAACAGGTCACTAGGTTACTAGGATGATAGGATATGTGCTGTCTGCGTGTTTCTATTAAAGGCTTCCTGTTTACCTGGTTACAAGACGTCCAATACCATATGTATTGTTGCCCCTCCTTCCTGAGATTAAATCTGTCAACCAATATAACAGGTTGATGAGAATGCGAAACGAGAGTCCTGGATCGGAGAGATCGGGCAACATTATCCAGATGTTCGAGAGGTCAAAGGAGCGTGTCCGGCAATCAACATCCCCTGACAACAACAATAGTGCTGTTAACAACACCACATGTCACTCGCCCACTTCGTCTCCTCCCTATAGACATAACAACAAGCGTAACAACAGGGGGAGCCATGAACAACAACAATATGACAACAGGAGATCTCATAACAACAACTACAGGTTTGGAAAATCATACGCGTTTGTATTGCTGATGAAACGCATTAATAGGTTGGAGGTACTGATGTGAATGGTGATCATTCAATGATCTGACTTCTTGTGCGAATTATATCGAGTACCCCTGAAGAGAATGAAATCATCATGTTGATGCTTAATTTCTTTCAGCCTTGTAAAGTTGTAAGACCCTGATCAATTTCACTGATTTCAGAAATAGCAACAGCGAGCACGATTACCGGACAAGCAGCTACAAACATGACACCAGACCTGACAATAGACCTGACACCAGAACAGACACCAGGCATCACGGGGCTGGAGATGGTGATAGTGGGAGGTCTCATGGTAATTTCCACGGTGTGCACAAGTCGCAACACGTGAAGCACCAGAATGAAAAGGATAGCTCTGTGGAGAGGTGTCATCCAGAGGATACCATTGATGATGGTAAGAATAGCTTGTCACCGGTCGGCTGTCACATTGGATATTCTCTGTGCTCCTACCGTACTTATTGTTCACCACGTGAGAAGTTACCAGGTGTCAACTTCCCCGCCACTCTAAATGTTGACGCCACACATTCATGACACCACCAAACTTCAGGAACCAGCAAGAAGAATCTTTTCAACATGTTCTCCCAAGCACACAAGCGGTTCAATACCAAATCCGAGGTAAGGGTGACTTACACATTCCCACTACCTATCAGTCCTCCTCATCATTGAACCCAAAATCTATATGGAATTTCTCGCGACTTTACAAAAGCAGATCATCTCCGAAGTTTCAAAATTTGTGACATATTTTGGGCGTAGTTCATCACCGCCCGAAATATAATGATTCATTTCTCCGCTGAGGACATTTTCCTTTACAGGTGGCAGGGAGAAAGTCACCTGTAGCACCTGCAGTACCAGGAAAAGGTGTTACGATCATGAAGAGATGTAACTCTGAGATCCCTCATGGTGGTAACAAGGATCCTATCGTAAACGGTTAGGAGAAGTCTTGGGTGATCACTCATGATCACGTGACCCATTCGCGAAATTCAATTTCTTTTACTTTTGTTGAAATGAGATTTGGAGCTTGTCATGGTTTTACCGGGACTGTTTGCGGAGTTTGTGAGACTAATGTATCCCAGGTCTGTGTGTGAAGAGCCGTAGTTCGGAAGATGTGATAAAGGATAGTAATACTCTTGTCGGGGGAGATCAGAAGACTGATGTAAAGACGATACCCATTACATTTGAGGATCTTGTTAACAGTGTTAAACCGTGAGTACTCTACCATAACTATTTTGTTTTACCCAGTTACCTTGTTACTCATCTGTTACTATGTATGTTACCTTGTTGTTACACTGTAACTCTACAGTTACTTTATTCTACACATGGCCACATATTATGGTAGGTCAACTTCGGCCTGCATCACGATGCACTATACACTAATACATAACAACAAAACAGTAGTAACTCCCATCATTTCAGTAAGGAAGTGCGCACTGAGAAGAGAGAAGAGCGGCCGCTCAGTTGTTACAGTATAGAGGGAAGCTCTTCAGGGCCTGATGAAAACCCGGTAAGTATTTTATCTAGAGAATTATAGCAACATGCAACATATCTAGAGAATTTTATCAAGAGATTGCAGTAGAGACATAGGTAATAGCTTTATTATGGCTGTGTTGTTTGACATTCTTGTAAGATGGCAGGGTGATTCAAACATATTTTTCGATTTTTTCATTTTCTCATACTTGTGTTTGTTTCCCCACCAGGGCACGAGTAGGATCAGCAGTGCCAGCAGCTCCCCCCAATCCCCCTCCTCTTCCCTCTCCGATCCACTCCACGCGGGAGCTGCTCCCTCCATCACCTCCCAACTCCCCCCACTCCCCTCCTCCCTCTGCTCCCCCTCATCCAGCAAACTATCAAGCATCGCGACAGTCAAAACCCGGCTGTCGAGTATCAATATCAGTGATTCGGCTAAACTCCTCATGTCACCCCTCGACTTCAAGAAAGCTGCTCCGCAACCAGGAATCACGCCCAGTAAAGTTAACCCTGCGAAACGTATACTCTTCGAGAAGCGTGCTAAAGAACGTGAGTCCATGTTCCCTATTCATTTTGCACTGGCCGCAGTGTTCTTCAAATCTACATGCTGTACAACCAATCATTTTTCAAATTTAGCACTTGCTCGTACGTATTGAAACACGAAGCTTACTTCAGCCGCGGCGCCCCCATGTCTAGAGACACTGGATTTGTCAAAGTTCAAGGAGCTACTTGTAGCTGTAATACAAGAAGACGATGATTTCGCTGCATCGCTCTACTCGAGTCTACAAAAACGGATAGCTACTGCAGCCAGATAGCTGCCAACCTTGTGCTACACAGTTGATCTTATGTCACCTAACGGAGTCACGCTTTAGTAGTCATGTGATAGCGTCACGCGTTGTGTGTCACGCGATAGCGTCACGCGTGCTGATTTCATTGGTTTATGTGAGTGATGATAATATACCACATATGTTCGTCGAAATTGTAGTTCATGATGAATGTAGTGATTATTCCTTGTTAAATGTGAGAAGAATCTTTCATTCGACAGTCCATGAGAACGTGTTGATTGGATTGTGATGATGGAAAGGTGTTAATAATCATAATATTCGTAGTTTTTATCCATAAGTAGTTTGTAGAATCTTTTGTGGGCAATGAAATATCTTGAGGTTATGATAGTATTTGCACATGTCTTGAGTCTTCAAATGGCACATGATGTTCATTCTGTACATGATCCTTATTTTACCTTAATTCGATCTTCTATAGCGCCAGGAAGCCCCATTATGTGAGAAAGTTTATTTTCATTTCGTTTAATACTGTAGTTACAATCATGAACTTTGTCTAGAATTCGGAAAATTTCCCCAACTAGAACATTTTTTCGTACCAATGTTTGTTGAATATCAGACAGTTCGGACATGATGTTCATGTGAGTGTTTATGTGAATGCATTGTATTGAAACTCAATGAGTTAACCATAATTGACTTCGGTGTAACGAATTTGTAACAGTGTTTCGTCCGTTTATAACGTGTTGTGTATCTGTATGTTTGTATTTGTCTATCGATGTTTGTTTGTTCGTTAGTCTGTCTGTCTCCATGTCTAGCTGTGTGCTCCTAAGTGTTTGTAAGTCTGTTTGTGTAAAGTGTATAAAGTGAAGGAGGTAGGTATTTGTAGGTAAAAAACAACAACACAAGGTAGGACAATGAAAGGTTAAGATAAGAATCAACAACACAAGGTAGGACAATGAAAGGTTTGATAAGGCAGTATGAGGAAAGGTTAAGGGACCATTCACATATTACGTAATCAGCCGTTCACATATTACGTATTGACGTTGTTCATGAAGTAGTGCTTTAAACAACAATTTGATTGATTCCATTGTTCAAAATGTCAGTTCTAATTGCTTCCCTATCAATGCGTCTTCCTTTGGTTAGACACATCGCTAAGGTCTTGGAAATTTCCAGGAAGGGAAAATAAGGCGGTGTCCGTTTATAAGCTTCTTAAGTGTATCACGCGATCTAATAACATTTCACTGTAAAATTGAGTAGGAAATTCCTAGAGATTTATGATGATGGTCGCATTTAATATTGATTACATCACTGTTCATTCAGGATTAGGGTTCTTCCATTTTATATTCAGTCAGCTGCATCATGCTATTGTACTTGGTATATGAATATTGAATGCAGTATGATTCAATTCAGTTACATCAAATTGACTTTGTCCATAAAGTAGTGCTTTAAACAACAATTTGATTGATGCTATTGTTCAAAATGTCAGTTCTAATTGCTTCCCTATCAATGCGTCTTCCTTTGGTTAGACACATAATCGCTAAAGTCTTGGAAATTGCCAGAGATAAGTTGTATTGCTAGTTTAGCGCGTAAATTCGTGTACAAAGTCACTGAGCACGGACGTATTTTTAGCGCGCATTCCGATATGATCTGATCCCGTCCGCTGACCGTCGTCGCACTAATTTAGCCCAGATTTCGGTCACGTCAGCAGGGCTTGGCACTTCATGCAAGCGAGACTGGACTGTTGAGGGGAGTGGTAAATCATTGTAGGGTTCTTCCCTACCCTCGGCGCCGCGTTACCGGTATGTGTACACGCATTGTAGGATTTTACCCTACCGGCCTACCGTCGGTGCGCGCGATTTTCAATCCGCCCCNTATGATAGTATTTGCACATGTCTTGAGTCTTCATATGGCACATTGTGTACAGGATCCTTATTTTATCCTAATTCGATCTACTATAGCGCCAGGAAGCCCAGTTATGTGAGAAAGTTTATTTTCATTTCGTTTAATAACAATCATGAACTTTGTCTAGGATTCGGAAACTTTCACCTACTAGAACATTTTTTCGTACCAATGTTAGTTAAATATCAGACAGTCGGGGAAATGATGTTCATGTGAGTGTTTATGTGAATGCATTGTATTGAAACTCAATGAGTTAACGATTATTGACTTCGGTGTATGTAACGAACTTGTGACAGTGTTTCGTCAGTTTATAACGTGTTGTGTATCTGTATGTTTGTATTTGTCTATCGATGTTTGTTTGTTTGTTTGTTAGTCTGTCTGCATGTCTAGCTGTGTGCTCCTTAGTGTTTGTAAGTCTGTTTGTGTAAAGTGTATAAAGTGAAGGAGGAAGGTATTTGTAGGTAAGAAACAGCATCGTAAGGTAGGACAATGAAAGATTGAGATAAGAAACAACAACACACGGTAGGACGATGAAAGGTTAAATTAAGAAACAACAACACAAGGTAGGACAATGAAGGGTTGGATAAGGCAGGATGAGGATTGAGGAAAGGTTATTAAGGAAGGGAAAATAAGGCGGTGTCCGTTCTTAAGTGTATCACGCGATCTAACAACATTTCACTGTAAAATTGAGTAGGAAATTCCTAGAGATTTATGATGATGGTCGCATTTAATATTGATTACATCACTGTTCATTCAGGATTAGGGTTCTTCCATTTTATATTCAGTCAGTTGCATCATGCTATTGTACTTGGTATAGGAATATTGAATGCAGTATGATTCAATTCAGTTACATCAACTTGACTTTGTTCATAAAGTAGTGCTTTGAACAACAATATGATTGATTCCATTGTTCAAAATGTCAGTTCTAATTGCTTCCCTATCAATGCGTCTTCCTTTGGCCACACACATCGCTGAGGTCTTGGAAATTTCCAGAGATAAGTTGTATTGCTAGTTTAGCGCGTGAATTCGTGTACAAAGTCACTGAGCACGGACGTAACTTTAGCGCGCATTCCGATCTGATCCCGTCCGCTGACCGTCGCGCTAATTTAGCCCAGATTTCGGTCACGTCAGCAGGACTTGGCACTTCATGCAAGCTTTAGCACTGAGCGAGACTGGACTGTTGAGGCGAACGGTAAGTCATTGTAGGGTTTTCCCTACCCTCGGCGCCGCGTAATAGTATTCTATACTAACTCTCAGTGAACTGAAAAATGCGGCGCGGCAGGTTCAAGGTTGGGTCACGCAACGTGGGAACTTGCGAGGTGCTCCTAGTCCTATGACTATGAGCGAATATCGACGATACTCACGCATCATGTCAGCGCAGGTGTGTCACCGTCATCCGCTCGTAAAATTAAAGAATAGTGAAGAATCAAACTTTCCAATTAATCAGATTCTAACCGGTATGTGTACACATGGAACGAAAAGGGGACGGAAGGAAAAAACNTGGTCCCATACATATCGCCATAGCAATATATTTTTACTAAGGGACCTTGAGGAACACCGTAGGAAGGAAAAAGATGCGCGCGCACTTTACATTAGAAACTGCTTATAATTGCTAACAATTGCGCATATTTTTCCTTCCTTCCGCCGTTTTTTCCATGTGTTAGTGTACACATACGCGTTATGGTATTCTTCTCACTCTCAAAGAAATGAAAAATGCGGCGCGGCACTCGGCAGGTTCAAGGTTGGGTCACGCAACGTGGGAACTTGCTCGAGGTGTATTTAAAAACAATTGTTCCTATGCAATATGAGCGAATGTCGACGATACTCATGTTTCATTGTTTTTTCCTACCTATACATACCATAGGCGCCGCGCAATTGTCATTCCTTGCCAGAAATTAAATCCCGCCAGCAAGGGCAAAGGGTAGGGAGAAATCCTACAAAGATACTCACTAACTCACACATCAGCGCAGGTGTGTCATCGTCATTCGCTCGTAAAATAAAAGAGAAGTGAAAAATCAGACTTTCGAATTAATCAGATTCTAAATCAGACATTATAATTTAATTTGAATCCGAAATCCCTATTCAACTTTCGTACGCTTTTTAGCAATAATTTAAATTTAAAACACACGCGTAGAGAAGCAAAAACATCTAATAAAATCTCATCAAATTCTCCCACAGAAAATCACAGTGAGAGCTTGACTAAAATGGTTCATTCATGTTCAAATGTTATTAGAGTCTTGAAGGTTCCAAAGCGGAAAGTTGTAAACGATACCAAAAACTATCTGTCTCTGTCTCTCTCAACCGTTACGAATGGGCTGCCTCATGCTTAACCATATTATCCTTTCTGCTGAACCCCCGTCCACATTTGGAACATGTGAACGGTTTAAGTCCCAGGTGAACACTATCGATGTGTCTCTTCAGAATACGTTTTGCAAGCTGTTTCCCACAGTACGGACACTTTGACTTGAATAAGTCGCGTCTCCCTGCGGAATGAAGGGTTATGATGAGAAAAATGGAAAAAGCGGGGGATCTTTCATGTAAAAATCAAGTGTAATATTAGAGCTTAAACTTCAAACGCTTCACCAGTCGGCACTGACCAAGTCAATGTATTCAACACTATATTCATATTCATCTCCATATGTCTCGTAGAGATACTATCAAAAGTATGGTCATTGAAGTAAAACTAAGAGTGCTTTGTCACAGTCACAACTCCACCACAAACCACGTACGTCGTTTTTTGTATCTAATTTGCTAAAAAATTGTTTCAATCCGATACTGATATTACCGCAGAAAATGAAAATCGCACACAATGAAATAAATAGTAGCCCAAATTTAAGTACCTTGAAAACTCTTTCTTCTATGAAAGTCATGCAAAGTTCATGGAGCAATGCGCTGCCTGATGCTGGATCATGTTATCCTTCCGACTGAATTTTCGTCCACATTTTGGACACGCGAACGGTTTGAGTCCCAGGTGAACACTATCGATGTGTCTTTTCACCGTGCATTTAGCGAGGTGCTTCCCACAATATGGACACTTGGAGAAACTTCGTTTCCCTGTGGGATAAACAGATGTGAATTTGACGTGAAAATAATTGTTGATGAAATTCGTGGACGTGAAATTGACACACTCGCAGTCGTTTTTTGAAGCTTTGGGTACAATAATTCTCATTTGAAAATGAAAGGAAGTAATCGCACTAACAATTTGCAACTCCGGCTGAAGCAGGTAGAGGGATCGTATCATAATTGTCCAATAACGCAGGCAGTCAACTTCCAGGTAAAATACCTTGCGCAGGATGCCATAATCAGCTAGTCATGTAACAATGTGATCATCTGCTATAAGTATAAACTGCTATAAATAAAACTTGATTGCACTCAGTAATAAATAATTGATTCGCACCTCAAAAATTAATATCAATATGTAGAAAACTTGGCATATATAAGCATACATAGTGCATACTAAAGTGAAGTAAGAAATCATTGCTTAGAAAATACTCAATCGGATTGATATGATTGTAAACAAAATCGATCGGACATACTTGAATAAGGATCGAAAAGGGAGCAAGAAAATATCTTGTCGTGTATATAAATCTGAACAGACATGACACGAAAACAGTAATGCTGGATGACAGGAGAAATCAATCAACATGGACATATAAAGATATCGGCTATAACATTCTGACATGCACACGATACATGAGTATTTCAAACAGTCGTACACCAATCAAAATGAAGCGTTTATTTAAACACTGGATCAATGAAAAACTTGATTTTTTTATTTAAAGTTTTCCTGTCCCTGAATAGTTACAAATCATCTGTGATCTGAATATCCACTTCTTGATCTACAACTTCAGGGGCGAGAAAACTGGCTGCAAAACTGGAGCAAGCATCTTTTGTTCGGGACCTCTTGTTCTTGAAATAATTCTTGATTTGCTGGGACCGCAGTCCTGTTTTCGCCATTAACTTTTTTCTATCACCCGGCAAGACATATTTTGACTTCTCCTTGAAGTACTGGTCCATAATGGACCTGACTTTATCATCGAAGAAGTTGTTTGCGGAGTACTTAGTAGCAGAGAGTGAAGGTGGAAGTGGGTTAGATCGCCTGATCCTATAGCGCTGGGGTGGAGTGAGGAACTTCAACCGACGGGATGCTTTATAAGTCTCATACTGGGAAGTGAACCACAGACATTGGAGGTGTGGTTGGTCAGCTGGGCTGAATGCAGCTGAAACAAGGTGAGCTTCAAGTTGACACCATTCCTCTGAGTTGAACAGACATTGAGCCTTGTTGAACGAGTCAACGTGACATGCATCCCTCGCTCTTGACACTACAATTTGGTCACCTGGTGTATTTAGGTCTAAAGATTTCAAATATATGACGAGATAGTGAGGATCTATGAATCATCATCATGCGTTCAGGGTGGAAACGGCAGAAAATTTCAGTACCATAAGATCTATATGCAGTGTTCATCGGAATTCGCACTCGCTCTTAATAGTTTCAGAAAATGCATGCTTTATTATATTCGAAATACCCGAGAAAACGGAAAGGGAGAGTGAAAAAACGTGTTTGAAAAGATAAAATCGTCTATTTCAGATGGCCATGTATGCGTTTCTCGTGCGTTGTCCTATTTCCACTCGTACCAAAGGACCTGTCACACATACGACATTTGTACGCCTTGATTTTGAAATGAACTGTTCGTCGGTGTCTTTCCATCTTAGTCTTGTTCAACAGTTTGTGGCATATATCACAGTGGGCAAAACCTGGGAGTAGGTTTAAGTTCTTTGATTTCGAAAATGAACATCGCCTTTGTTCAGATTGAAAAATGAAAACTTGAAATAAAGAAGTTTCGAGTTTGAGTGGTGAGAATGGTTTAGCCAGCATAAATTCTAATTCATTGAGTTCAGAACTGGTTTAGAAAACACTTGGGTTATTCCGACAACGATTAAAAATATAAATCCCTCATCATACACAGATACGGTACTGGTGATTACTGATAGCCACGAGTTTGTGAAATTGAACAGTTTTTCTTATGCTTATATCGGCCTCCCAATCTTTCACAGAAAACTACTAGCTTTCCACGACTTCGAGACAAAGTTATTGTGCTTTTTATGTGGTCAGTCTGAAATTCACAGTGTATAATCAAATATCAAGTGCACTCTCTTCAAATATAGCACAAGACTGATATTAATATTTAAGTGCAGAAGGCGATAATCTTGTTTGTCAATCAACTATCTAATCAACACAGTTTTCGAAAATACTGTTATACCATGAAAAATCTTCACTGATAATTAATAAAAAGTCAAAATTACTAGGAATAATTTAATGATACATCCATCCATTATGAATCTAAGAGTCGTTCTTGTGAATGGTTTTCTCATGCTTATCTCTTCCACCACTTTGAGTGAAACATTTGCCACAAATCCTACACATGTAAGCTTTAATCTTGTAGTGTACAGTTTCCTTGTGCCTCTTCATTTTAGCTTTACCAAGCAGTTTATGGCATATGTCACAGTGCGCTAGCGCTGAAACAGGCGTGATGGCATACATTATAATCATATGATGTGGATGAATATGAAGAAGATTGAGGAGAAGGCTCTTATATATCTGGATATTCGTGCAGGTAGCAAATTGTAAAAATTCGGTGACGAATTTAACTCAAGGATGGTCAAGGGATCTTATGAATAACGATACAAAATCGAATAGGTATATCAGGAGTAAGGCCAGTTGTGAATAATCACAGCCGGACAGTGACAGGACAGTCTGCAGTCTACTCAATGTCCACCAGTACTTTCTGCTATGGCCTCCTGATTACCAAAGATCTGCTTCAATCATGTACGAGATTTGAGACCGGGATAAGTTATGGACATTCTTCAATCTTCATGTGCTTGTTCCTATTACCAGTCTGACTAAACAGCTTCCCACATATTCTACACTTGAATGGCTTGTTGTGAAGGTGGACAGCGTCTTTGTGCTTGCTCATGTAATACTTTTTAACCCAGGTTCCGCAAATCTCGCACTTTGCCAGATCTGAAATTTATCCGGAAATCTATGCAAATGCCTGTGTGCGAGTGTTTACATACATGTGTGTGTGTGTGTGTGTG
>CAMPET010000099.1:193101-209783 GCA_946803715.1 Beroe ovata
TGTGTGTGTGTGAGGGTGAGTGCTTGATTCTTTAAATACCTAAGACCGTTTCATTGCACTGCAATAAAAAAACAACAATATCCTTAACCCGATAAAGACGTAGAATTTACAATGGTAAATATCCCTTTCATATTCCGAGTCAAGGTTGTTGAAACAGTAATTGAGAGTCATTGTCATTACATTGCTCTCCTGTTCCACTATTCCACAGCTTATGAACATTCCTCTCATGCAGATTTCTATGACCACTCTGACTGAACAGTTTGCCACATATCCTACATTTGTATCGTTTTTTCCGCAAGTGGACAGCGTCGTTATGTCTCTTCAGATAATACTTATCCACATGCTTACCGCAGGTTCCACAACTAACGAGATCTGAAATCGCACCGTGTACAATGTGTGAATATGTGGCGAAGAAAGGCAGTGATTCTGACCACAGTCGGTGATTGGTGAATTGGAAATTTGATGGAGATCTCTACATCATGGCGGTAAAAATAATCCAAATTCATCTTAAAGCTTCTAGACATTCATTCTGTTATACTTATTATACATCAAAACATGAACTATTCTGGTCAGTTCAAATAAAAAGTCAAAACAAAGCCCATGATGAATCCATAGTACCTTATACTTATACCAAATAAACCTTTACAATTCTTGATCAAAAGATTGTTCAGTTGAAGAGAATGTACTATTATATAAGCCTAATTTGATAGTGCTTTCTCTTCAACTGAACAATCTTTTAGGACTGAAGATGACTTTAACTTCCAGTTCCACCATGATATTGCTTTTCATGCCAGACTCTATTGTAGCTCTGCGAGAACCTTCGCGGGCAAAACCGACACTGGTGATCTCTGATTCCAAAGTGAACGGTACGTTTGTGTCTGGTTACTTGATTTCGAGAAATTAGCTTCCCGCACAAGTCACAAGCTTTCTTTGGTTGTTCTGTTTTGAATAGAGAAAAGAATATTGAAATAGAGAAAAGAATTCGTATACAGAATCTTGTTGGATTTAGTGGATGAATGCAATGTGAATGATCATTTAATTTATCAGGTGATCAAGTACTACTTGATCCAAGTAGAGAGGCAGTTAAAATCTATCATCCAATCTGTCTTATAAAAACTCAAAAGCACCACTAAGCTATTTCTTCTTCAAATATAATCGATGAATAGCCCTCTCGTGAGCGTTCCTTGTCCCTGATTCGCCGAAGCCTTTATTGCAGATCCTGCAGGCGTATGGCCTCTTCTTTAGGTGGACCGTGTCCTTGTGTCGATTGACTTTACTCACCATCTTTCCACATAAATCACACGGCTCTCTGGGAGCTGGGATTTTGAATCAAATATTATATTCTATAGCACATAAATGAGCTTTTGGGTGACATTGATTCTTTAGGATGATTTTTGCAGCAATCCAATGTTTGATGTGGTAGATGAATACCTACACTTAGCAGCATTCTTAGAGAAGTTTTGAAATCTGTGTGGAATATAACAGCAGCAGAAAAACGTTGAATATCATGCACTATCTTAGGTTTCATTCATCAACCTTTTGAACAGTTTTCGATTTCCTTAATTTAACAAAATAATTCTCCACTATCAACTTATTATTGCACCTTGTTGGATGGCAAGCTGGTCACTCAACTTAGTCTATTTGCACTTTGTTGGATGGCAAGCTGGTCACTCCGTGCACCAATCTCTCATGGGTTTTCCGATTACCAGTCTCTCCAAAACACTTGTCACAATATCGACACGGATACGGCTTCCTCTTCAAGTGGACTGTGTTCTTGTGACGGGACAGAGCCGACCATCGAGACATTGTCTTGCCACAAATGTCACAAACCAGTTGATTATCTGAAATAATGTGGGATAATGTGAGATGGTGGACGGCGGTAATGTGACGGTGCTGGATAAGATGAACCCAATTATCCACCATGCCTATCTGCGAATAAGATCAATTCCAATTCAACAAAACAGTGGTATTATATCATAACATCATAGCATCAACTATCATTAGTGATCGGGAAAGTGTGAAGTGTACTTCAAGCAGTGATTCTTATGTTACACCTTTCAGTGATGCCAGATGAATCGAAAATTTCAATTTTGGACAACAATATATTTGATTGCTGGCAAAAAACTCGATATTTGCATATCATAATACATTCGAGTTCAATATAATACCTATCGCACAATTCATTCATGATTGAGGTCCTAATAACATAAGTAATAACAGAAAGCCAATGTTGTACACAACGCTATCACTATCAAACACCACATCTCTCAAATAGAATTTTACATTTGTCTCAAATCTTCTCTAAAATAAATACGTTCGTACAATTAACTTTTTCGGTGCGCCAAGCATTTTCTTAACTTTTCGTGGTGCTTCCTGGTTCGGGTCTCTCCAAAGGTTCGAGAGCAGTATCTGCATTTGAAAGGCTTCTTTTTGAAATGCACAGTATCTTTGTGACGAGACATGTTTGAGCGATTGAAGAAATCTTTGCCACAGATGTCACAAATATTCTCACTTATTTCTGAAAAGGGAATGGCCTAAATGATTGAATGCCATGAAGTTTTGAGTGTATTGCAGTTTTTCTCTATTTGCTTGAGCGAAATTAGCTCTTTTGCGAATCTCCATGCAATTTCATTAAGGCAATTCTGTCCTCGTATTCAGCGTGAAACAGAATTCAAACAGATTAGACTCTGGCGCAAGTTACATGAGGGACAGAAATTTCATATTAAGCTGCATACAACGCTGATTCAATAAATATAAAACGTTTCCTTTCTCTTAAAAGCAAAAAATTGAAGTTAACAATCGAGTAGATTTTCGTTCAACAGTCAATTAGAAATTATTCGGTGCTTTATGCTTCATTTTTTCATGTCTCTTCCTATTCCCCGCTTCTCCAAAGGCTTGGCTACAGTATCTACATTCGAAAGGCTTCTTCTTGAAATGCACTGTATCTTTGTGACGACATAGAGCCGACCATCTAGACATTTCCTTTCCGCAAATGTCACAAACCAGTTGATTACCTGAAATAATGCGGGATATAATTGTGGGACTGTGCTCTTTACGTATTGAAGGAGGGGGTTCGAGCGAAAGGGACTAAAATGCCAGTTTTTAAAGTGAATGGAAACATTCATACAGTAAACTCATTTGGCTCTTTAAGCATTATGCTTAATTTTTTCGTGCTTTTTCCTGGTTCCGGCTTCTCCAAAGGTTCCACAGCAGTATCTACATTTGAAAGGCTTCTTTTTGAAATGCACTGTATCTTTGTGACGAGACAAGTTTGAGCGATTGGAGAAGTCTTTGCCACAAATGTCACAAATGATGCTACTTATCCCTGAAAAGGGGAGTGACATGAATGAAAAAATTTCTGGAAACAGCCGCAGTTTTCTCCCTTCCTTGAGCCTAGTTTATCATTTGAAATTTCCCATGCCGCTACATCACTGCTCCATTGAGTAATAGTAGTCCCTCAACATTCAATGCGGGTAAAGCAAATCCATCATGATGATGATATGAATGTGAAATAAACTTCAAGCGGTGTCAAGTTAAGAGCCGGGTAGCCCCTGTGCTACTCGAATCTAACAAAATTTTTATATTGAAGAGTTATTGCTCCCATTCCTATTATCAAACTCGATGTTTGCAAATTGAAATTATTTGTTTCTGGAGTTATCCAATTTGCATATATTTCATATCGATTAGTAACTACTGAGTAGAATGGGCGTTATACAAAACTGTCACAATAAAAAATATTTCCTTTCTCTCAAATGAGTGATTTTCTCACAAAAGCTCAAAAGCAAAAAAAAGAAGTTATTAATCGAGTGGATAATCAGAATTAATGTAATCGTTCAACAGTGCTCAGTGCTTAAGTTTTTCATGTCTCTTCATGTTCCCCATTTCACCAAAGGATTGGCTACAGTATCTGCATTTAAAAGGCCTTTTCCTGAAATGCACCGTATCTTTGTGACGAGCCATGTTCGAGCGATTTGCGAAGTCTTTGCCACAAATGTCACAAATGATGCAACTTATTCCTGAAAAGGGGAATGGCATGAATAAGAGAATGCCATAAGAGCATCGTTTTTGAGTCAAATCAGCGGTTAGGTAAATTTGCACTCAACGGAGATGTAACAAAGGCAAAGTGCTTTATTACTCAGTGTGTGGTATAATCTTATGACATTTTCTTGATTTAAATTAATCATTCCGAATACTATGCTACTGATATGTAAGGAGGAAGCATTTCATAAGGTGCAGCTCGTAGGCATATGACAACACAGTAACACTTAGAACCGAATAAGTGAAGACAACCTTGATCTTAGAGTTTGATATGAACCAAGTTAATTCGTTAAATTTCGAAACAAAGTTCATCTATTTTTCACACCTTGCCAAATATCAAAAAAGAGCAGACTACTTCTTCATGTCACTGTTCAGAATCTTGATGAAACTTTTCTTCATAACTTCATTACTATCATGTTCTTCTAATCTTTCCTGGAATTAACCAAATCAAAGGATGAACTCTTATACACAATCCATAGAGCCTTGGAACATGGATATCGTATAATTATGTGGACAAAAAAAGAGTACACACATACTCAAACACACATACAGGATGCACAGCTTTCATATGCTTTCTTCTCTGTCCACTGGTTCCGAATTTCCTCTCACAGAAGAAGCAGTGGTATGGCTTCAAGCGGAGGTGGACAGTATCTATGTGCCGTTTGAGCTGGGTACGGACAATGACTCTACCACATATGTCACATGTGGAGTGGGTTAATGGAATGTCATTGCTTGGTAAATGCCCTGCGAGAATGTTCAATAGAATCTGGTGGATTGGGTGATGAAATTGGCTGTGATATTCAAGGTGTAGTTCTTGATGAGAGAAAAATTAACTTTTTCAATTGAAAATCCAAAATTTATTGAGAAAGTTTGTAGGTAGTTGTTGCTGTTTCTACTGACATACAGTAAGAGATATCTTTATAACATGAACATGCTCTCTAAATAAATACCTAGCACCCTTCCCGAGGAGAGGTGATTCAAAAAATATAATGTAGCTATCACTGTTTGGCATTAGACTTAGAAGATAGGGCATGCAGATAAAACGAAGTGGATGCAAATGCGTGAACAGTCTTTCCTGGGTGGAAGTTCAATGTCGTACATATAACATACGGTACAAAATCAATAACAAATCTCTGAAATTTACATTCGGATAGTCAATATCACTTCTAATTCTTCTCGAATGATAATGGCCCATGCTTTAGCTTGATGTGGTTTCTCCTGTTACTCGGATCGTTAAAGAGTCTGCCACATGTCTGACATGGATACTTCATTTTCAGATGGACAGACTTGATGTGACGCCTCAGATTATCCAACCGGGAGAAAAACTTGCCACATCTTTTACACATGCCACGGGCACTGTCAAAATTCACTGAGAAGACAGGGGTGCAGGTGACTGAGTGTGGATAATGATGTTGTAGTGATGGCTGCCTATAATTTCAGATAATGACTCTTGTGAATTATAATGCTTCTCAGAATTCAATTCAAAATTAAGGGAGCTTTGAAATTTGACAGATTTTCAAGTATTACATAATCCTTTTCCGTGTATTGTAAAAATAATGGAATAACTTTCAAACATATATCTAATAAAAGCTACTACCGCCCATCTCCCCAATAACTCTTAATTTCCTGCACTTGTTCAGATCTTCAACAGTGAACTGTGGATGAGTCATCATATGAGATTTTCTATACCAAGATGTTGAAAAACTCTGGGAACAGTATAGGCAGTTGTAGGGCTTCAATTTAAGATGAACTCTGTTGTAATGTCGCCACATATCCGTCTTGGAACCAGCTATTTGTTTCTTGCATTGCGGACAAGAGAAAACACCTCTTTTCTTTTTGGTTGGAGGGTCTGAAAGATTCCCAACATAAAACTGCTTTCGCTGACAGAGTCAGTCATAAGAATGTAAGCCTCTGATGAAAGCTGTACTTTAAATTTTCAATCTTAAGCCCTTTCCCATTATTGGATGCAAGAAATCTACTGTTTCAGTGGGGCAGAAATACACAGAATAAAGCATGCCAGAATGACACAATTGATGACAAACCTATGAGGTAAGTATGAATGTGATAAATATTGATCCAGTGATTTAGTACAGTGGGATATCCCTTTTTTAAAATCTAGATAAATATTCAAACTTGATTTAAAGAATTCGGTTGTTGAGAAACTGGAAGAAACCTTGCTCATTCAATAAACGCAAAAACTCAATACCATGCCATTGAAAGAAAAAAATTTGCAAGTAAAACAATTGAGATAATAATTTATGCAAAGCCGGACTGAAGATCAACTTCTGAATGTGATGACCAAATATATCATGAGTGTGCTTTATACAGACTACTTGACCACTAGAAAGCTAAAGTGCAAATTGAATCGAGCCCAAACACCATGGTCCTTGAACCACTAATCTACTGGCATTTCTTAGTATGTTTATTAGACCAGGGTTTTCAGTCTATGTAATCAATCAATATCCGATGAATATGACTCTTGGAGGCTAAGGAGTCTTCATTCCTCAGCCTCAAAAACTTCAACTAAACTCTGGCCGAACTTAGCTAAATCCGAAACCAGAGGTTAAAAAACGGCCAAAGTTGGCGAAAACCGAAACTGAATTCGAAGCTTTGGTAGTTTAATGTTTCCTAGAGTGGATAATTTTGACATGGCTCCTCATATTCCTTTTCGTACCGAATTTTGCTCCACAATATTCACACTCGAAGGGTCTCAACTTGAGGTGGACAGAATTAACATGCTCGTCTAGGTGACTTTTCTGCCTCATGTTCTTCATACAAAACATACATCTGTAGTCCTTTTTTATTCTCCGGGTCTTTGAACTAGTCTGTCCTGGTGATTGGATTATTTTAAAACCACACTATACCCGAAAATTTAGTGTTTAGACGTGGATGATAGTGTGATTGAAATTTTGGTATGATTGAAATTTTGAACAAACTTAACACGGATATGTCAGAAAGGAAAGAAATGTTAAAAAATTATCACACGTTTATAAAGAGTGATAGATAATAATGAAATAAATTGCTATAAAAACTCGAACAATTTGGTACCCAAACAATTTGTTTTCGAATTTTAAACAAAAGTGCCGCATATAATCGCCAATCCATTAATGAGAGAGTTTATGAGAGAGTTTAGATTTAATTAACTATGTACTTTTTTGATATGAGTCTTCATATTTCCCTTTGTTGAGAATTTAGCACCGCAGTAGACACACGGAAATGGTTTTATCTTCAAATGAACTGCCCGAATATGTTGGTCCAAATTCCCTCTAACACTCATCTTCCTGGAGCAGAATTGACATTGAAAGAGCTTTTCATTGAACGTTCTGAACTCTGAAAATAGATAATTGCTTAATGATCATCCTGAAAAGGGTGGACGATGAAGTCAACTGGGTATAATTCGATGATTGTATTGTAGTTTAAAGAAGTTTCGATATCTAGAGTTTAGAAGGGATAATATTCCAGATACTATAGTTATAAATATTTTGACATCAACAACAGTCTACATGAGTCATAATCGTCTTCTCTATGGGCTGTCTGGCATCGCTTCATGTGCATCTTCATGTTTGACTTCGTACCAAATGCTGCCTTACAAAAACCACATTTGAACGGCTTGAGTTTCAGGTGAACAAGGTTGACATGTTCCACCAGGTTGCTTTTTCTCTTGGTGGATTTGGAGCAGTAAGCGCAGGTATAAGCTGGGGAACATGACGTTAGGTTGTACATGGGAACATGGGATCATGGTGGACAACCCTGTTTCCATGTACATTCTCACGTCATAGAGGTGTCATATGGTGGTCATAGAGAACAATAGGTGATAGGGTTTGTTCACGTAATCAGCCGAAGGGAGGGTTTTTCGAATAATCACTGTGGCCTGTGCTCAAATATTCTCACTGTGGATATGATTATGGGGTGAAGGAGGGGTCGAGATGGGCAAAATTTTGATTTCGTTACATATGCATATTGCATGTGATTTATTGGAATCTGGTTTAGTGGTTTGCTCACATAATGTAACCATGTACTGTCATGGTTACATATTCATAAGATCAGAAACAAACTTTATTGCCCACCAATGAAGAGACCAGTCAGAGTCTAACCAAATTCTTTGAATAGCAATTGAAACTAACTACTAAATAAGAATCATAAAGATAGAAATGTACGTATAAAGAATAAAGATCATCCTATTGCGAAACAACGAGATCATATCATCCCTTAACACAGAAAAACACGTGGGATTCGAATTCATGTTGCCTTATCGCGATGTTTTGGGCATGTCTTGTTGTGCCGCTTTAAGTTTCTTGGATCCCCAAATGCCCTTCCACACAGATCGCACACGTATTTGCGTAGTCGGCGGTGAACAGCGTCAACGTGATGTCGGAGATTTTGGCTGGTTGCCAGAGATTTCCAGCATATTTGGCACGTGTACTTGCCAAATACTGAAAGTTTAAACGATTCTCGATGGAAGTAAGCACTAAATCGTGAGTAATGAAGGTGGCTATGAGAAAAATGCCAGGAATGGCCCGTGATGCCATTAACAGCACATGATGTCAGAATTTTGAAATACGCACCATTGTCTCACTCATACGGATAATGTAACCGAAGGCAACTCAATCATTGGGATATCGCTTCCAGAATTAATAAGAATGTCACTTATGTCTATTCGTCGTACCGGCCGTCACACATGAAGATTGTTTTTTGAGGTGGCGGCGCAAGTTGCTACGGTGACTGAAGGGCCGTCTACACCTGTGACACGTGTACCTCCGCACACCGCCGTGGATCACTTCCTTGTGGTTTCGCAGGTTCTGTGCATTTTTCAGGGCTTTGGAACAAATCTCACAAGTGAAGCGATCTGAAATAGGATGGGTGTCGGTATATGACATCATGTATGCTGGTATGAATGGGGTGGTAATAAGGAAGGAAGAAGTGTTACTCTGGGTACTGAGAATGAATTTCCGAGAATAATTCAACACAGAATAATACTGTTAACGGCAGTCAATTTCACGGAAAAAGTGCCATGATCATCTGAAAACTTAAAAACAACATTCATTAAATTGTTCTTTTCTCTCCTCCCAAAAGGAGAACCAAGTGCAAGTTCTATGTCACCTCACTCCCACATCTCCCTCCACACTAGGATGTTGACATCTGAGATGACGCTTCAAATTGCTGACATCGGCAAACCGACGCTGACACACTTGGCACTGGTAATTCTTTAGTCCGAAGTGCACAGTTTTGATGTGATTAGACAGTTTCTGAGCGTTATACAGTTCCTTAGCACAGACAGGACACGTCCTACTGCCAGCCCGTTTCCTTGGTCCTGGAACAGATGCATATATATATTGACGAGATTCCATGATAATAAATAATTGCTGTGGATGTTGTGATGGTTGCCGTGGTGAAGATAACCAACACAGCTCAGTGCATACAGATATTGCAGTGCTGAGTGTACAGTTTACACCAAATAACGAATTGGGTATACCAATGCAAGTTGAGGTACAGTTCGAAAAGTTATCTGGTATAAACAGAAAGCGATCCACAGAAACGGACAGAAACAATTCTTGTTCAGTCTATTTAGTACAATATCAACAAGTATAATATGCCGTCATTTCTGTTTACTCTGACACGCCTTTCTCTTGATGTGTCGCCGTAGGTTACACTTATCGGAGAATGCCTTGCCGCACTCATCACAAGGGTATGGCCGGAGCCGATGGTGAACAGCGGTAACGTGACGCATCCGGTTAGAGTTATCCGTGAAAATCTTGGAGCAGTACATGCAGGGGAACCCTTTACATCGCCCTGCGATCAGGGTTATTATCATCGATTACCGGCGATTTGGGAATGATATCGGTGAAGATTTAGCTGATTTGGAGTCGTAAAACCGTCCTAATAACGTTAAGTTGGGACTTTATTATGAGTTTTTTCTCCTAATCTACGGATAGGTGGATTGAGCATGGAGCAGGGTTGGGGTTTAAGCACGAAATATAATTTGATGAAGCTCGCGGATATTGCTTCAGAGAGTGAGTTCTGAGAAATAGTGGTTTCGTGAAATTCGGTAGATTCGACATTATGATGGACAAGGTAAACTTATAGGTATAATGGACTTTCAATCAATAATATCGAAAAATTGAGTGATCTCAAGATCATTTAAGATATCCATATGGAAACAGATTACATGTTAAGTTATTGAAAAATATCTACATCTATGAACATTCGAAACATAGTTGCATTAACAAGCTTCTGGTTACAATAATTGATGTAAGATTACAAAACATGTTGAGAGCCCGTGTTACGTAAGCTTGTTCTACTTCTCTTCCCAAAACAGAGACTCGCACAGTCTCTCTGAAGATAGACTGTAATCAGGATCATGCAGTAGTGTCCATGTCTCAATATCATGACCATATTTCTGTCAAACTCTCCCCACAAAAAAGAGTTCTCTCGCACTGTTTCATAGCAAAATTTTCGCGACCGATTTTCACGACGGTCGACAAATTAGACGCCTCTGATCACGCCCTCCTATTGACAGTTGTCCTATTCCTCACACTCTCACAGTAAAGTCTCCGGGTGTGCTTCCTAAAGTTGCTCGAGTCGGCGAAGTTCCGGCCACACTTTGAGCACTGATACGGTTTCAACTTCTCGTGTACGGTACGGACGTGTGCCTTCATGTTGTAGCACCGAGTGAAGAATTTGGGACATTGTGGGCACTGGTAGAGGAATCCTGAGGGAAGAGTGCAGTGTATGCTGGAGAGAAAGGGAGTGGGCATGAACTCTGATGGTGGACCTGTATGTGTGTGTGAGTGATGGGGCTTGATGCCGGAAAACGCCGCAAGTTTTATGTGCGGGTATAATTTCGTTGGATAAGCTTCGGTAAATGGGCGTCCCTACAAGTCTGAAACGCCTCAAAAAATATGACAGTGAGAAATGGAAAGCTCCCTGAACTTCGTACGAATAGTCTGCCGAACAGCTTCAACATTTCGCAACTATGTGTCCCTCTATGTGCGTTTACACACCGTTTGCCGTATCATATTGTTCGGAAAGGTACGGTGTGACAGATAGATGGCAGTGATGTGACAGTCCTATAATTATCCATGTCTGGTTCAGCAGAACTGTTATACTCCGGACACTGTCAGCGGGATGTTTGTGATAGTCCATAAGTAGGTAGAGGTACTGAGCGTGCAGAGAACACCAGGTTGAACTCCGGATTACAAGTGATCATGTTCAATGTGGATTGTGATAAAGTTAGGCTGATATGCCAAGTATTTTGTAGGAATTTCGCGGTATTTCGTAGGAAAGATAGGTGCAAAATGATAGACATGTTTCAATCTACCAAAAATCATAATCGTAAATAAGAATATAATGCAACAGCAAAACAATGAACCAACAGGTTTATGTTATCTAGCACACGTCAGAAGCTTGAAATAGCAATTATTACAATAATGTCAAATAAGTAATTAATGAAGTATTAAGTAGCCAACATGTGAAAAGGTCAATTAAACACAGTAGCATAGTAGCTACTTCCTGAATTTCACCAATGCATCCTGGCTCTTTTCTTTAACCGGCCTTTCTTTTGTAACAAATTGTAATGTTCGGGATGTTTCTGTCGTTGATGGGCGTACAAAGTGCCCCTCTGAGAGAAGGAGGTCGTGCAAAATTCGCAGTTAACACGCCGTCTCTTGAAGTGTACGGTGTCTATATGTCGCCTTAGCACAGTGTCGTTACAGTAGGACTTCCCACAGAGGTGACAGACAATAGAACCTGTGTGTGTAGAGGTGAATGTGTGTAGAGGTGAATGTGTGTGTGTGTGTGTGTGTGAGTGTGTGTGTGTAATGAGGTGGTAGAAGCTAACTAGCAGAAAAGAGTTCGATGAGTTCAAAATTCGGTGTGAAACGATTGAACAGTGGCTTGTTTAAGCCCATCAAGGCTCCGATAAAAGTACTAATCCGATAAAAGCAATACTCAGTCTATTCTCTAAAATTCATGGATCATCTGAATTCCGACTAATTGTCTTCATCGATCTTCGTTACCCGGAAGTCTGGAAACATTTCCTTGTGTTTCGAGTATTTGTCATAGTGCATTCTCCTCATATGCTTGATGATATTCCCACTCTCGCCAGTCCTCACGTCACAGAACAAACACTTGAAGGGACGCTTGCAGAGGTGAATGGTTGCTATGTGTCGTCTTAGTGACCCACGGCTAGAGAACTGCTGTCCGCAGTAACTGCATTCTGTCAAATGGCATTGTGTTATGTGGTGTACATGTGTGTCATGAGCTGTACTGGTGGTGTCTCGGGGAATACACTGGTTCACCATGAATGAGATGAGGTTATATATTAAACTCTGCTGTAGAACGGAGGGGAATAAAGTCTGCATTTTCGAAGGTTATCATCATTCGTCCTATGACGCCTCAAATCAAATTTAGACCTCGCCTGATTAATAGCTGGAGTCGTTGACAACACTTATAACGACATATCATATTATGACAAGTTCTCTTATATCCTTATTATGGAACGTAAGAAGTTCAACAGTTGTGAATCTTTATCTCGTGAGTGTGTCGGGCAGATTTCTGAGAGAAACACATCGCACAATGCCGACACTTGAACGGTCGTAGTTTGAGATGAACGCTGTTCACATGTCGTTTAAGATTAGCAATGGACCCGGAAAGCCGTTTCTTACAGTAGGGACAAATGTGGTGACCGTAGCTCGTCAATTCGTTCACACAGGGATCTTTCGACGGACCTCCGCTGTCATTCCATTTCCTTGCTTGGGAGAAGGGTGGGGCTCCTGCAAAATTATTTGATTCGTCCTACAACTATGACCACGGGTGATGGAAAACTAGACCCGTCAAGTGACTAAATTTCATGGAGTTTATTTGAATCCATGATTTCCTCGTGAGCTACTTTGTCCACAACATTCCAGAAGCAGCAGGCACTATTAGTTTATTAAATCTATTCATGTCTATTGTCTGTAGTGTTTCCGAAGAGAGATCAAATTGAATCACAAAGTAGAAATATTCAGTATCCATTTGCTAAAACGAAAATATCTATGATTTTCAACGAGTACATAAGCATGATAAAGTAACAAGAATTTGTCAAGAAATTGCGTCCCCAAGAGCTTTATTCCCCTCCCCGGCCAGAAGCCGCAACAAAAGAGAAAGTGGAAACAACTGCTAGCTCCAGGCCCTGACGTGAAGCTGATAATTGTACAATGTACTCTCTAATTGTACTATTTAATTGTACTCTCTATCTGATCAGAAAACGATCAGTCCAGATCACGTGACTTTTTATTGTGCACTTTTCGCTCATGTCGGTAGAGATGCGATCGCTTGGTGAAGGAACTGTCACAAAATCGACACTGGAACTCTTTGAGTTTGAGATGGACACCGTTCACATGCTCACGAAGGTTGGCAGGGTAACCTTTGACCATTTTACCGCAGATATGACACCGCAAACAACCACATTTTCGTTTGTTGTTGTTGTTTTCATGACCTGCAATTTCATTTTCCTGTTTATGAATGAACGTGAACTGCTAGGTCGGGGGAGTGACAAATGGTGTCAAAAATTATGTCCGTATTGATGGCCAAGTGCAATTCGAAAATCTGTGAAATGAGTTTTGAAAAATGAGCCCGCAAAATTTCACAACGATCTGAGATGGTATGGAACGAGACTTCAACTCCATTCCGATTGACAAAATGTTTCAGCTCGACCATGACAGTTTGCTTCCTGAGAATTCCGGTTTAACTACTTCGCGAAGGAGCTGTCACAGAATCCGACATTTGAAGGGTCGTAACTTGAGGTGTACGGTGTTATTACGTGGTCCCGGAGGTTGCCTGGAGTTCCCTCACAGTTCAATACTGACAGACCAGACATCGGGATCTCCGGGATTAGAGGATTTCCATCCTCCTTTTCCTCCGCATCCTACTTCTAGAGAGTGAAAATCACAGAGAGGTTCAACTGTTCTATCTGGAGAGTGAAAATCATGGAAGACAGGGATCAAACTGCCAATCGTTTCATTCATGAAAACAGTAGCGCAAGTGATTTTGAGAGGTTTAGACCTTGGGATCAAAAGGAGGGGAAACAGCATAATCAAACAATATCTTGATAGGAGATGTGAAATAATTGACTTAATCTGAAAAAACAGTAAACACTGGCTGCAGACTGCAGTTAAACGGTCAGAGCAGATATACGTGAGTCCGGAATCTCTATTCTACTAGTCCAAATCACTCCCGAGTTGTGCAACCGCCCCTCCTCCTCAGCTTCTGCTGAAAGTTGTGTTTCCTCCTCATGTGGGAGAGACGATGGCCACTCTGGGTAAAGTTCTTGTCGCAGAAGTGGCACTGGTACGGACGACATCTCAGATGGACGGCTCTCACGTGTCGTGCCACGTTGAGGACCGTGTCTCCGCAGTGAGGACACGATGTGGCGCTGCTCCGTGTGATGGCTGAAATGCGGCAGTCAGACGGCGGTGTGGTGAACGTGGGTTTATGAAGGAGTATGCGAGACGACGGCTATTTTACAAAGGAGTAACGGGAGAACGCAACTTTTTCATGAAGGTGTTTAGGGAGATCAGTTAGTTCCTAGATTCAGTCAATGAAACACTGGGTTATATCATGTTCTTTAGATAAAATAGGAAATGAAATAATGTTTTGACATTGTACATCATACTATCAAACATACACCCATCTCTCAACCATGTGTTTATTGATTAAAACGATTATTGAGGTTATAATGTGGGATCGATTATGAAGGAACCTCTTCTTCATGTAGATAACCCCTCAGGGGTGGCGCTATTATTAAATGGGGAAGCCCACTTAAATCCCCTACTCTCCATGGCGCAGTGTTGTATTTCGTGCTAGTACTACAGTTAATCACGTGAATGTGTCCCACAACCACTATTATCGGTGGTGTAGGGATTGTAATCATGTATGTACCAATGCTGGATACAAAGTGAGGTGCTGTTATTTCAATTATCCCTTATACGGTATGATTGAGTCGATAATTGCCACCCAGTGACAGTTTTGGGTGAGACGTCAGTATACTGTACGAACCTGAGTGTATAATGCACAGTGCAGGTGGAAGAGTTGTTATAAACCGTATATTGCGTGAAAGATTCGTATCAAAATAAACACAGGGTTAATGACGACCGAGGTTATAACCATTGGTATAATGGCAGAGAAGCTATCAAGATTCTCATTCCATTTTCTACCTAGCGCCGAACAGCCCCTCTCGGGGTCTCGATCGATGACAGTTCTATTACATTCGCCACCAAAGCCCCGAGAGTAGACGAATAAAACACGGTAAAATAATCACATATCATACAACAGTCAACAAGGCTTCAATAATTTAAATCAAGTTTGAAACTGAAACCTGCAACGTAAAGGAAATAACTGAGTCCAGAACCTATGCTTGATAGCTTGACTTAATGAAGACGACCAATTTCAATAAGACAATTTCGAGTTTCCTATCAGCTCGACGCATTGCATTCGCGATCTAGGATCTAAAAATTGATGCGGTATGCCCACCTAAACGAAATGGCTTTATGCAAATTTTGGTGACGTGTGGTATGCGATGAAGTGAAATAAAAAGGAACAGAAAAATCATATGATCGCATTCATGGTAAACCGACATAAAATTTCATCAACAGAATCGAACATGGCAATTTCCCAAAACATTCATAAAGATCGGTTTATAGAATGCAACGGTAACATGAAATTTCGTTTCCTCAGATAATTCTAAGATTGACTGAGGCACATGCCAAGCAATACCATCCATTTTAATAAATTAGCCCCGTATTTCGGGACCAATTAATTAGAGATAATTGACTTCGTTTTTGCATGGATTGGTCAGCGTACCTCAGTTCATATTCGTGTAAACCAGCGATAAAAAGCAACAACAGTAAACGGGACAATGGTTCGGGGTTTACACGAAATAAAATGCAATTACTACTATCGAATTGTTGATTGATAGAGTACTTCAAGAGTTATTTCCGGCAATAATTTAGTGCTAAAAGAGGGCCGAGTGTAAACTACGCGCAATTCACACTTCGCAGTGAAAATCGCCGTGAATCGGTTTTCAATACTCTATCAATCAGGATCCAGGTGGCTGTTCATCCCCAGTGATTAAGAGTTACCCATCTCTTTTAGGTCATGAAATTTGAAAAGATTTATGTAAAGAGGAACTTTGAAAGGAAATATCAACCAAAATTAAGTGAGCACGTCGTGACACTGGAGATGAACATAATCATTCAAATTCATTCATGAGACAGGATTGTAATAAAATTCTCCACTTGTGACCTTTCTTTCTTGAATGGAAGTCAATCAACACTAGCACATACATTTAAGATTATCTAAACATCATTCAATATGCGGAGGTATCAGAATTGCTGTCATCAAATTTTCTGGACAATCCTGTCTCATTCTTGGTTGTATGATGGAAATGAAGCAATCTCAGAGACACCTTATAGTTATATTTCATTCCAATATGATTGGAATCACCTGATCACCTGATACAAGTCCCGTAGCATCTCAATTCTCAATATCATAGCAGAATATCGTAGGAAACATGCACAGGAGAATAATTGGCTGCGTCAGGCGATCATCCCCCCCCCAATTACCCAGCTTTACACACACACAGTACACACGCAATACACACACACACA
>CAMPET010000099.1:224587-241128 GCA_946803715.1 Beroe ovata
TATTTTGTTCACAGGCTTGACGTCCAATGGGAGAAAATTGTCACGAAAATAAACACCTTCCAGCAACTTGTTATGAAGTTTATAGTAAGATTGCTCAAAAGTGAGAAAATTGACGCGAAAATAAACACCCCCCGAAACTTGTTATGAAAATTACTCAGACTTGTTATGAACATCTGTCAGAGGATAGTTCGTTGCACGGAAGTGAGAAAATTGTCGCGAAATTAGACACATTCCTGAAGTTTGTAATAACTCACACGATTGGAATGAGATAATTATCACGAAAATCAACATATCTGAGAGAAAATTCTCGCGAAAATAGACACCTTGAAACTTGTAATTAACAAAGTATCAACATTACTCTAACTCACAGGATTGTCCGTTGCACAGAAGTGAGAAACTTATCGCAAAAATTGACACTATCCCGGAATTTGCGAGAAATCGCGTGATTATCAGGTCACGTGCTTAGAATGAAATCCTTTATAAGGATCTGTTTTCGTGCTGTATCTCAGATCAACATCTCTACCAACACAAGCTCTCTACCTCTCTCAGATCAACATCTCTACCAAAACAAGCTCTCTACCTCTCCAGCTACTCCTCTCAAGACAACAACCTCTCGGATACAGAATCTGCTATCTCCGGAAATTCTCTCCCTACCTCACTCGACAGAAACAACATGGCAGATCTTGGTTTCGCCAAAGGATTCGTGCAGAACGCTGATCCGAAAGTTCAAGACGAGGTAGAGTTCCAGTTCTATCAATGCTTTAATAGTACAAAACTTTTTTTCACTGACATTGTTTAAACTCTGCTCTTCAAATTTATCCTTTTCAGATCAGGAAAACCGAGCACATCTACCTGGTCCCCAGAGGAACGAGTGTTCTAGGAGAACCTCTGCTCGCAGCTCGAATCATTGGGAGACGGGCTTTCCTTCCCATACTGTCACCAAGGAAAGCTGCAGCCAAGGAAGAGCACCCAACATCTGAATTAAACGGGATATTGCAGAGGATCAATGGTTAGTTGAGCTGTCCATCTCTGAAAATTTAGATGTCTAAATCTCAGAACATTCTCAGCACTCCACTCTTTATCAGGCAAGTTGGTGTGCACAGTGGCGGAGGGAGTGATGTCGCTTACAATATCAGTTCCACTCCCGGACTTTGAGGACATAACTGTGAGCAGACCTGTAGAGGTCACGAGAAAGGCCACAAAGATAACCGTGAGTAAAATGAATCACATCTCTCGACTGCGCATTATTTTTCATCTGCTAACCTCTGATTTCAACCGTCCATTGAGCCGAAGTCAGAATATTTTTTATTTTTAACCTGATAACTTCTCAATTCAGCTGTCCAGCGAGCTGCTGGTTGAGGTCAAGGACAAGTTGCGGAGGTCTGTGCCTCTGGTCAGAAGAGTGCTGACAGAGCAAGTGTTCGAACCAACACATGATCACGAGACATCGCCGTTCATGCTCTACACAGATGCTGACTGGCCGTATCTAGGTAACGTTTTAGAAATTCCTAAAATTCTTGTTCCATATCCCATAAAGACGATCAAAATGATGATAAGAAAGATTTCCGAAAATGGTTCACCACTGCTTGACCTAAAATCAACTTTATTTTGCAGAGTTTGTCAAGGAATAAGATACGCGGAGGATGGGTGACTGAGGGACTCTGCCGAGGGACTCACACGAGCATGGCGTGTGTTTCGACCCAGGGACTTATAATTTATTTGCATACAGCAATCATGTTCATAAGCATACTTGACTTCTATATTTTCGTAACAATCAAGGGTCATTATTGTCTTTGTGCATGATGAATGATGTTTCATGTTGCTTAATTCATATACACAGTATATAATCTTAGACACAGTATATAATCAACACTTACACGAGAATATTCCCTAGCAATAGCATGGACTGCGAGATTTCAAGAAAACTTGTCAACATCCTGTGTATTGGTAATATGAAGCATCGAGAAATCAACTATTATATCTTTGAAAATGGAGCGAAACCCCCACTTCTCTTCCCATCCAAAACACTACTTCAAAACCTGACGCCCGTGAGTAATATTACACCATCATATGATGGTGTAATATGTATGCCATCGGTTGAAATGATCAAATAATGACATCATGACACATACATAGCGCTCCAGTTTCACAGCAATATTTTCAGGATCAGCATTATGATGTGATTGTGGAAATAGATGGACAGTCACGAATCCTATTTTATGAAGTAAGTTTGACTCTGCACTATCAATTTTAACTGTAACCATATCACGAATCTTGATTAAATGAACTCCTTGTTTCCAAACTCATAGTTAAAAAAGAGGGTAAGCTGTTGTGTTTCAGAGAGCAGAGGGAAAGCAAGCAGTGAGGAAAGCGGAGGTAACGCGGGGTAAAAGGAAAGCAGGATCTCGTGAGACAAAAACCGGTCGTCGTGTGGTGCCACAGGTACAGCTTATAACGCGATTCATATGAATCTTGAATCATTTGATGAAAGATGAGATTTGAACTCACAGTTNAATGCTTCTAGGCCGTTGCGCAGAAGTGAGAAGATTGTCTGCGAAAATAAACACCTATTTAATAACATTGCTCACAGTATTAACTGTTCGACGCTGGAGTGAGAAAATTGACGCGAGGTAAGACACCTGACACATTCCCGAAATTAACGTAGTTTATATTAACATTGCTCACACTTGAAATTGAACTGGAGTGAGAAAATTATCGCGAAAATTGACACCCGTGATGTCTCCCGGAATTTGCGAGACATCACGTGATATTGAAGNATCACGTGATGTTGAAGTCACGTGATGCCTTAGAATCATTTATAAGGGGGCGTTTTCGTGCTGTATCTCAGATCGACATCTCTACAAGCTCTCGGACACACTACCTCTCTCGGACACAGCTACCTCTCTCGGACACAGTTACCTCTCTCGGACAAGCTACCTCTCTCGGACACACTACCTCTCTCGGACACAGCTACCTCTCTCGGACAAACTACCTCTCTCGGACACAGCTACATCTCGACACAGCTACCTCTCTAGGACTCTACCATCTCTCACTCAACAACAGCAACATGGCAGATCTAGGTTTCGCCAAAGGATTCGTGCAGAACGCTGATCCGGAAGTTCAAGAAGAGGTAGAGTTCCAGCTCTATCAGCTACAAAACTTTTTTCACTGACATTGTTTAAACTCTGCTCTCCAATTTTATTCTTTTCAGATCAGGAAAACCGAGCACATCTACCTGGTCCCCAGAGGAACGCGTGTTCTAGGAGAGCCACTAGTCGCAGCTCGTATCATTGGGAGACGGGCTTTCCTCCCCATACTGTCACCAAGGAAAGCTGCAGCTAAGGAAGAGCACCCAACTTCTGAATTAAATGGAATATTGCAGAGGATCAATGGTTAGTTGAGCTGTCCATCTCTGAAAATTCAAACATCTAAATCTCAGAACATTCTCAGCACTCCACCCTTCATCAGGGAAGCTGGTGTGCACAGTGACGGAGGGTGTGATGTCTCTTACAATATCAGTTCCACTCCCGGACTTCGAGGACATAACTGTGAGCAGACCTGTAGAGGTCACGAGAAAGGCCACAAAGATAACCGTGAGTAAAATGAATCACATCTCTCGACTGCGCAATATTTTTCATCTGCTAACCCCTGATTTCAACTGTCCATTGAGCCGAAGTCAGATTATTTTTCATTTTTAACCTGATAACTTCTCAATTCAGCTGTCCAGTGAGCTGCTGGATGAGGTCAAGGACAAGTTGCGGAGGTCTGTGCCTCTGGTCAGAAGAGTGCTGACAGAGCAAGTCTTTGAACCAACGCATGATCACGAGACATCCCCGTTCATGCTCTATACAGATGCTGACTGGCCGTATCTAGGTAACGTTTTAGAAGTTCCTGAAATTCTCGTTCCATATCCCATAAAGACGATCAAAATGATAAGAAAGATTTCCGAAAATGGTTCACCACTGCTTGACCTAAAATCAACTTTATTTTGCAGAGTTTGTCAAGGAATAAGATACGTGGAGGATGGGTGGCTGAGGGACTCTGTCATGCCGAGGGACTCACACGAGCATGGTGTGCGTGTGTTTCGACCCAGGGACTTATATAATTTATTAGCAAACATGTTCATGGGTATACCGTACTTGACTTCTATATTTTCGTAACAACCAAATGGCCATTATTGTCTTACTCTTTGTGCATGGTGAATGATGTTTCATGTTGCTTAATTCATATACATAGCATATAATCTTAGACACAGTATATAATCAACACTTAGACGAGAATATTCCCTAGCAATAGCATGGACTGCGAGATTTCAAGAAAACTTGTCAACATCCTGTGTATTGGTAATATGAAACATCGAGAAATCAACTATTATATCTTCGAAAATGGGGCGAAACCCCCACTTCTCTTCCCATCCAAAACACTACTTCAAAACCTGACGCCCGTGAGTAATGATGGTGTAATATGTATGTCATCGGTTGAAATGATCAAATAGTGACATCATGACACATACATAGCGCTCCACTTTCACAGCAATATTTTCAGGATCAGCATTATGATGTGATTGTGGAAAAGGATGGACAGTCACGAATCCTATTTTATGAAGTAAGTTTGACTCTGCACTATCAATCTTAACAGTAACCATATCACGAATCTTGATTAAATGAACTCCTTGTTTCCAAACTCATAGCTAAAAAAGAGGGTAAGCTGTTGTGTTTCAGAGAGCAGAGGGAAAGCAAGCAGTGAGGAAAGTGGAGGTAACGCGGGGGAAAAAGAAAGCAGGATCTCGTGAGACGGAAACCCGTCGTGTGGTGCCACAGGTACAGTATAATGCAAGTCACATGAATCTTGAATCATTTGATGAAAGATGGGATTTGAACTCACAGTTAACTCAAATTTACCTGAAACTTCAACAGAAGAAGAAGAAGAGGGTGTTCATAGACAGTGAGCCGGAAGAAAGTGTTACAAGTGAGACGGTTCTGCCTAAAGAGCCACGGAAATCGAAGTACATCATTCCGAAAAGAGTGACCACAAGGGTAGGTTATAATACTCGCACATCAAAAACTGGATCAATGAATATGATTATCATCCTCTTGATGTACGTATTGCGGGGCTAGACCTGACACGGTTCTGATAAAATATTTCATTGCAGAAGAAAGAGGTCAAGAAACCGAAGCTGGATCAGAGGTTCACTGAAGCACTGTCTTGAGAGCACACGTGACAGTACACGTGGAGAACGTCACTGCCACATCAGTATAAAGAACGTCACTGCCACAGCACTACAGCAGTATAAAGATAGCTCTGTTATAGAGACAATGATGCAGACTCTCATATTTCATTTTTGTACATGACCATTTCAATTTTGATAAATCTATTACAGTGCTGATTGAATAAGTTATTTCACTAATTTATTGCTATAACTCTGATCCTCATTTCTGCTTCCATCCATTGATTACCTTTTCAAGAAATTCAAAATACATACAGATTTTGCCACAAAATGACTATTCTAGAGCATGGACAACTGTGAAAAAGTTTTCGGTGTGGTTGAGCATCAGATGAAGAAAGTCACAGGAGAAACGAAGAAAGCCTTCTATATTTACATAGTAAAACTGGATTCAGAACCAGGCAACAAATTGCAAGCATTCTTTACGTTCCGAGATTTACGTCTCAAGGTTCATACATTCTCATGAATGAGATCGTTATCAGAATTTACGAATCAGTTGTATATCGCGTCACAAAATTTGCATTTTTCACAGGATAAAGGGCACTACATGATGATAGTTGACAGTGACGAGCAAGATTTCCGAAAAGTGATTTACACGGAGTCGACTGAAATAGAGAGACCTGTTGCAGTCATCAAACCCACTCCCAAAGGAGGTAAAGTGGTACAACCTCGCAAGAGGAAGAATGCAGCTGACAGCTCAGGTCAAGCTGGACCTTCGGGGGCAAACCCTGGTATAAAGAGGAGTGCACAGGACTCCTATGTGGACGAGGTAGATAGTGTTGAATATAATTCTTGCTTACAGCTTTTCTATTTCAATATGATTGGCTGTGAAAATTTCAATGGAAACTACTTTCAATGGATAGAAAAACACTACGGATCGAATCTTTTCAGGCATTTAGAGGACTGTTTGGTGTGGAAAATGTCGACATGCATGACGACTACACACAACTGGAGCATATTTGGAAATCAGCACAGTGACATTCTGAATGCAATAGTTTTTTCATGATCAAAACATTTGTAAGGAGCCATCAATAAATGATGTTCGCATTTTCCTGATTTTAGACCCCCCTCTCATATTTTGCTTCAATAATTGTCAAACCACCTCCCTCAATTTTGCGGGCGTTATTTGTGGATGACTCCTCACGTATGTGAGTAGGCACACGCGTAAATTGTCGTGAATGCAACTATATATATCTTTCTGCTATGCTTTTGAATATTTGTCGGGCATTCGCATCTTTATTACATACTAGATATTTTGGTGATAATCAACTTGTGCTGCACCCAATGAATTTCTTGCTTCATTATCACTGAGTAGGTCATGAATCTGGAATCACAATTTGTAAGACTTTTGATTACTTGATCAAGTACTTGATCAAGTTTTATACACACTGGGTAACGATGAATTTCAGCTCAAAATGGTAAATGAAATTGAATACGAGAAAAGAGAGCTCAAAATAGTCAATGTGTCTAAGCTTACCTCTCAAGCTGGGAAAACCTATTACAACGTTATAACAGAAGATGCTGAGACGAGAAAGGTATCCAAACTCATAGCTTTCAATGAGTTTGATATGAAGGTGAGTTTTATTTGAATCACAGCGTGATCGAATAATTTGTGATCTTGTGATTGACGACTGTGATCACTATCATCATAACAACTATTTCAGACTGGTGTAACATACATACTCATCATCGAGAAGAGAGGCGATCGTACACCTGTTGTCATCAGATGCGATGTCAAAACAAAGTGATTTAGATATTCTGCATGTATCATGAACAATTTTACAGGTTCTATATTGACCTTCGATGAAATTCCTGCTTTTCAGTCATAATCTTAATTTCAATGTTATATGCTGTTTTGAAATATTATATCATCAAATTCTGTAAGCAATGAGCAATAATTATTAGTTGAAACTGAATTTCGTGTGTTGATTGTTCGTTTTAGGAATTTAAAATGTGCAGGTTTTGTTGGGAGTGGAAATTGAGGGAATTGAGTCGACTGTCATTATGTTAACGGAAAGTACACAAGGATTGCGAGAGAATTTTACCGTTGACATAGGTATCTAGTTCACAACTGGTGACAATTTACTCCTCTTTTAGGCACTCAATGAACACACAGGATACAAGACTCTGTATATTATGTGACAAGCAGATCAACAAGAAAAGTTTCGCAAGACATGAGAGACGACATCAGGAATACCGCATACCAATCAGAAGGTTAGTTCCTGGTGATGCATAAGCATGTCTATTGTAGTATTGTCTAGCTAGCGCACATATCTGTGATGTTACACAACTACCATTTTGTTCCATCAGGACGGGTGAGGTGTCAAATGAGGTAGATGTTCTGCTTGAACCAACTCAGAGTGCCATTCGTGGGAATCTGTTAGTGTTTTCAATTGAGTCATCGCCCAATGTCGAGATTGAAGCTGCCATTTCATCAACGCTGCCTCTGATCCAAACTGTTCTAGAAAAGTTGCGACACAAATTTCTTGCCCTTAAATTTTACATTGTATATGAAATAGAGATGAAAAAAATCTTAGGAGATGACTCAACTGTTTTTGGTTTCTATTCCAAAACGAACACCCTCCTTATCTCTGACTCTATAAGTGAATGCCTCGACATCAATCGTGAGAAGGTGATGAGGTCAGTTGACGAGTTTACAAGAAAGGGTTCAGGGCACGTATATGAACGGATAGCTGACGTTTGTCTCCATGTTTTACCATACAGACCACTCGGTGGGGGGTCATACTTTCCTTTACCCGAGAAGTTACAAGGAAAACGATGCTTGCTTAGTCATAAGAATGCTGATGACTACTGTCTCTGTTATTGCATTCTTTCTGCTACCTTTCCAGAGCTAGGTGAAACTGACAATCCTGAAGACTTCAAAAATTATATGAGCTCTCTAAAATTCGATGGTGTAGAATTTCCAGTCACCCTAAAAGATCTAGGTAAAGTAGAAAATTTGAACAACTTGCGAATCAACTGTTTTGGTTATGACGACTCAATCAAAACAGGACTTTTCCCTTGTTATGTGTCAAACAGTGATAGGACTGAGGTGATCAATCTTTTGCTCATTGAAAATGAAGATGGAAACTCGCATTATGTTCTTATCAAATCGCTTGATGCTCTTCTACGAGCCAAAACCAGGCATAGGAATGGTATGAAACATTGCTTTCGGTGTCTGCAAGGTTTTGCTTCTAGCACACAAAGAGACAAGCACATGCAAACCTGTGGTCTATCTAAAACTACGAAAATTGAAATGCCTTTAAGCGGTTCTATATTAAAGTTCAACCAATTCAAGGCAATCCTGAAGTTCAATATTGTACTCTATTGCGACTTTGAAGCGTACCTGAAGCCAGTCAATAATGAGAACACAGTTTCATCTGCCACATGTATGACTAACGAGCATGTTCCATTTGCATTCTGTTACAAAATTGTTAGCACTGATAAGTCACTTGAAAAGCCTGTTCAATTCTATGCGGGGAGCGACTGTGGAAAAATATTCATGAAACAGATTATTTTGGAGTATGAAAGGTTGGAAAGCTATATCAATGTTAACCATGACATTGAAATGAGTACCAGCGACTATGAGAGGTACAGGATGCAGATGTTCTGTGGAATCTGTGACGAACATTTGGATTGGTCTACAAATGATCCTAATTTAAGGGTGGTGCGTCATCATGATCATTTCAAGGAAAATTCGAATTTCATAGCAGCCTGTCACGCATCATGCAATCTGAAGGTTCAAAAGGCACGCAAGCTGTGTATCGTATTTCATGGACTAAAAAACTATGATAGTAAATTCATTCTGAGTTCACTGTGTACGGAAGAAGGGACTTCTAATGTCAAGGTTCTAGCCTCAAATACAGAAAAATTCATCCAGATAGAAACACCCCGATTTATTTTCCGTGACTCTTACCTCCTGATGTCTGAGAGTTTAGACAAATTAGTGACGAACTTGAAGAGTCAAGGTGATAGAGCCTTCAAGTATCTGCGACAGGAAGTCAGACAACAAGAAAAATTCGATGTCTGTCTCGGTAAAGGTAAAATCACTTGTTGTTACAGCAGATCACTACCAGTTGCATATCATAATATGTATGTTCACCGAATATCTCCTGTCAGGGATATATCCATACAGTTACATGAAGTCATTGGACATGATAGATGATTTGATTCCGGGAAAAGAAGAATTTTACAATGAGTTGACTGACTCCTACCCTAGTAGTGAAGATTTTTCTCGTTTGGAACAACAGTGTCGTTTATTTCATCTCAACACATTGAGGGATTTAACAAGATTTTACTGTGCATTAGATACTATCTTGTTAGCAGGCATGTTTCGACTTGAATCTTGCGCATTTGCTTAGAGTGTTTATGAAGCTGTAGGTAAAACAAACCTATTTTCAGATGTGGTAGAGGCATTCAGAGACGTTTGTACAGAAGATTATGGTCTTGACTTACTTGCATTTCCAACCTTACCTTCATTTAGTTTCAATGCAATGCTGAAAATGAC
The DNA here is from genome assembly GCA_946803715.1 of Beroe ovata. NCBI lineage: Eukaryota > Metazoa > Ctenophora > Nuda > Beroida > Beroidae > Beroe > Beroe ovata. The sequence goes on from CAMPET010000099.1 coordinate 234,319, forward strand.
AAAAGTGGAGTTGGATTTAATACATGACGTGGATATGTATCAGATGGTTCAGAAGGGTATCAGAGGTAAGTTATAAACATGAATCTCCTTGTTTCAACCATTAATCGATTGTTTGGACGGATAACCTTTTGTTTTGAGGTGGTATATCAGTCGTGTCAGAAAGATTTTGTCAGAGCAATAATGTGGAGATGAACAGTTTTAATCCAGAAAAACAGGCTGCTGCAATCTTCTATACAGGTTATCATTAACTCAATGCAGCTTTCTTAGGAAAAATGAAAGTGATGACATAATAACCCATGTTAAAATTTCAGATTGTAACTCTCTCTACTCTTTTGTCATGGCATCCTTCAAGTTACCACATAAGGAATTTCGCTGGCTTTCTGACACGGAAATATCTCATCTTGATATAGACAAGATTGATGTTAATGGGGACATTGGGATGATATTAGAAGTCGATCTACAATATCCAGAGGAGTTGCATGATAAACATCAGTTTTACCCTATGGCTCCCGAAACCATATCCATTTCAAAGGATATGCTATCACCGTTTGCAAGGAAATTCCTTGAAGACAATGACATGAAGTTTATGAATCAGAAACGTTTAGCACCAAATTTACGAGATAAGACAGAATATGTTACCCACGTGCAAAATCTCAAATTTTATTTGAACCATGGTCTTCGACTCATAAAGATAAGGAGAGTAATAGAGTTCCATCAGTCTTCGTGGCTGAAGCCTTACATTGACTTCAACATAAACAAACGAAGGGAATCGAGCACAGATTTCCTGATCATGGTGTACAAACTAATTTGCAATGCTGTTTTTGGTGCGTAAAAATTGCATCATGATGTTTGAAAATTTGTTACATGTCAAATCGCGATATTCATTTTATTTTAACAAACACATCCGCACTTGCAGGTAAGCTGATGGAAAACGTGCTCAAGTATCGTACTGTTAAGCTCATTTCAACTGAAGATCAATTCAAAAGATATTCCATCAAACCGGAATTGAAGAATTTCAAGATCATTCATGAAAATCTAGCAGTCATTGAGCTCTCTCAAACAAGCGTCACGTTCAACAAACCAATTGCATCAGGGTAAGTGATCGGTCAAATCATTGATCCACAACTCAGGAGATTGTAAGAAACACTCACCCACCCACAGGTTTTCTGTTTTGGAACTGTCAAAGTTGCATATGTACCGGTTCTACTATGATGTTATGCAGAAACATTTCGGGACACGAATGCATCTGCTTTTCACAGGTAATCAGTTTATAGGTCACGAAAGAGCTTTCTTTTTTGTAAAAATTCCGCGCATATAATCTCGATTTCTATTCCAGATACTGACAGTTTTGCATTCAAAATCAACACTCATGACCTATACAAAGAGCTTCATCAGATCAGAGGAGTGATGGACTTCTCAAACTTCAAAGACAGGGATCACCCCTTATTTGAAACACACAACAAAAAAAGATCTGGATTCTTTAAAGACGAAAGTGGTTAGTACAATAAGCTCAACCTTGCTATCGTATCTGATAGGTACTAAATGTGAGAANTGGACTTCTCAAACTTCAAAGACACGGAGCACCCGTTATTCAAAACATGCAACAAAAAAAGATCAGGTTTCTTCAAAGATGAAAGTGGTAAGTACAATAAGCTCAAGTTTGCTTTTCGTATCCGATTCTCATTGTGGGAATTCATGAAATATACGAGTCCTCTTCTCAGGAGGTATTCCCATAGCTGAATTGATCGGACTGAGAGCAAAATGCTACAGTTTGCTTTTAGAGGATTCACGAGGTGACTCTAAGAAAGCAGCAGGAGTGAAAAAGACAGTGCAGAAACGCCTTACACACAGTGAATACAAGCGAGTATTGGAAAACAGAGCGTTTTGTAAGGTAAAACAGTTGACTTTTATTTCGCGAAATTAACGCATTTACACACAAAAGCAAAGAAAAATTGGGTTGAGTGCTCTAGATTTGAAAAGATTTGTGTTAAATGACGGTATTAAAACTTTGCCTTATGGACATTATATGATCAAAAATTTGATTGAGTGAGTCATGCTTTGGCGCTTGAGAACATGTTAGTTATACGATATCACAGTGATATACTTGACTATAGTTGAATTATATGAAATTATTGATCGAGTATCATCTCGTTTGATTTGTTCCATCAATGAATTTAATCTGTTTCGAAAGTGTCCGGTCTCATGATAAGTCTAATTCATCACTCTTGAATCTGTTAATCTTACAAAAACAGACTTAAACTCATATGAGCTTCATTTCCTGAATTTGTACGACGCATGTGCACTGTCACTCTAAACTGTACGATATACTTATAGCATTCGAATCAAAGTATGGACTTCGATTGGGGCAGGGAATTCGATAAGATATCAATTCCATATGCCGATTGCTTTGTGGAGGAACATCGCACCACACAGAGGATAAGGGAGGCAAATGAAAAATTTGATTGTTATTATAAGGCTTGTGAGTCGGAGAGAGTACCGAGAGTGAAGTTCTCCAATAATTTAGTGACATGTATTGACGAAACTGCTCAATAAAATGAGGAGATTGGTCTAAAGGGCTCATTTCCAGAATTGTATTTTCTTGTGCACATCTCAAACCATGGTTCTTTCCACACACTCGTCTTTCGGTGAGATAGTTAAAATGGAGGACACTGATAAGGGATACGTAAGGATAGNTGTTGTTGACAAGCGATATGTGAAGATGGTGTTATCTTCCAATATTCCTTTCAAGACAGTGACCATTTCATTCAACGTATTTGATGCTGCAAAACTGAGGGATGACAATGGTAGTTTCAACGTAGGGGATTCTGTGAAAGCTGACTATCATTACAAGGGGAACTTCACTCAACTTGATCTACTATCCAGGATGCTTCCTTTTGACAATTGTCCTATATGCTACTGCAATCTAGAACAAATGGATGCACAGAGAACTGAATGTCCAGGATGTGCATTTATAAATGAAGATGAACATAAGGAGAGAATTTCACATGAGATGCATTTAGTGGGAAGCACACTCAACCAATATAAATACAGTGAAGGATATAAATTAGAGTTTGTAGATGCTGAGAATCACCGTTTTGTCACAGTTATATTCAAGAACCATCCTATCTTTGATCAAATAAATGAATTGTGTATTTCAAAGCGCTATCATGTCACTGGATGGAAACACAAGCAAGAATTCAACTGCAACCCCGTTGACATTGTGAAGATTGAGAGCTGCTAATGGACGCTCCTACTTATGTTGTTGGACGTATCCTGTCTAATTACTATAACTGTGAGTTTGTCAAGGATGAGAGGTTGGAATATGTGTACCAAGACCTCAACAACTACTATGAAATTTTCAAAGACTTTGGATTCCAAGGACACATACGCATCTACAAAAGATTAAGTTCTGATGAAGCTTCTCATGATTTAAAAACAGTTTACCTGGATATTCTCAGACAAGGAATCAATTTTCATACTTTAAAGTACTTGAGATTGATTTTTGTTGCTACAAAATTATTTCTCCGGGTATATCAAGATGATGTTTTCTCTTATAATGTGATAATATTTACTTTCCGAAACATTTCAAGACGATCCAAATCTTGGGATAAGTTGATTCAGCAGTATGATCGAAATATTGAGAGTTGTACTATCCTATAAAAGTAGAAAATTTTTGAGTATAAAAGAATTGACTTTAAATGAGTAGATACATCATGGAGCACATCAAAAACATTGTCATTGTTGGTGGTGTGGATGACAACCCAGCCAAATTCATCACTGAGTTGAACCCCATAAAATTAGAAAAGAATTGTGAAATGGCACTCACATCACTGTATCATGGACGTGTTCTTAATATAAATGACACAAACAATAAAGTTTGGTTCAAAGAGAGCGTTGAGTCATCCCTACCAGACTTAAATGATGAAATTCAGGAACCATACGGTAAATTGCATTTCATTGAAATTCCTATTGGGTCTTATGGATCAAGTTTTCAGATAATTAGTTTCATTTCAAGTGAAATAAAGAAAACCGTCAAGAGGGGGCGAAGGAATAAAGACCCTATGGAAGTTGAATATAAGGCAGAGAGTGATGTTGTATCTGTTAGCCTTAATGAAATATTTCTATTGGTTAAGAGTTATGACGACACCCCATGGAACCTGTTGGGTTTGCATGAAGATGCGAATAAGAAATTTTCACTCCCGAATATCCATTTTGATGAAAAGATCTTTCCAGCATTTGTTTATGCCAGCATTGTTGAGAATTCATACATAAATGGCAACCTTTCACGAATTTTGGGTGTGGTTCCAATCAAATGTGCAGAATCGTATTATGACAGTAGTTATACAAAGTACGTACCCATTAACATCAAGGAATTCTCAAAAGTATTAATAGAAGTGCGTGATCTAAGTGGACGATTTGTTAAATTCGACCCAAGCTCAAAAACTGTCATCACACTTCATATAAGACCTATAAAAGGGTAACCTGTTTGAAACGATTTCAAACTTCACAATGGAGACTTTCAACTCACGTGATTTGGAACGTAAATATCGCTCTGTTTTTATGCAGAGTGGTGGGAGTATGGATATGGATCGATACATTTATGGTATGAAGGGTGAAGGGCTTGGGAACTTTTTCGGTTCATTAATGAAGAAAGCAATACCTCTCATCGGTCAAGCTATAAAAGGGGTAGCTCGTACTGCAAAACCAATTGTTTCTGCTGCAGGAAAGGAATTAGTGACTGCCGGTGCAAAACGTGGTGTACAGGAGTTGAATAAAGTCATAGCTAAGAATTCTACAGTAACACATCGTCCTCATAAGAAGCGAAAACGGACACAATGGCAAAGTTTGTAAATAGTACTGAGTCGATCTCTACCTCTCTATTGCTTTGGAACGACCTTCCAACCCAAGTTTCAATTCAGGATACATACGAGCAAAAGATTTGGCCTGTTACTAATATAACCAATGATGGTCCCATAAATTTTAATTTACCACCACAACCAAATGGTTTGCTAACAGATCTTCATATCGTGTCCAAAATAAAAGTTCAAAAGAATGGGGAGGATATAACATCACGACAAAAGGATGTTTCGATAGTAAATAACATTGCAAACAGTCTGTGGGGAGAGGTTTCAATGGTTTGTGCTGACAGGACAGAACTTTGTCAGAGTGTGAAAAATGCATATGCATATCAAACATTCTTCAATACTGCACTGAACTCTGCAAAGAATAGAGAAGACAGTCTTTTCTATAATGAGGCGTTTCTAATGGATAGCGGTAAAACCAAGAGATCAGAAGAAGATTTGAGAATATTTTGGAAGTATGACCGTCTTCGAGATGAGTATTTTGAAGAAAATATATCTTCCCTTGGTTATTCCGAGTTAAAGGATGATGAATTAAGTGCTTTGGATGCTGAAGGTAAAGCAACTGTAAAGAGCCAAGCCAAAGAAAGCTTCATTGAGAGGTACAAGAATTTATTATTCACTACAGATGAATTCACCAGGCATTTGGGGTATAGAACTTTGCATATGGCAACAGAGGATCAATTAGAGCTTGATGTGGAAGAGACAAACCGGTTGTTGGGCACATGGATACCTATTGAAGCGAATCCATCCGCTAGTAAGCGTAGCTCACTCATAAATAACGGGCAGAGCCTCACTTTAGATAGTCGATTCCAAGTACCACTACTGAATACAGCAAAATGTCTTCCAACAAATATGAAGATCAGGATAAGTCTCACGAGAAATAGTGACGACTTTCTACTCTTAGCTAAAGATGACTCTAGCTATAGCATTGTTATTGAAGATGTATATCTGAGAGCAACATATTATAGAGTGAGGGATGAAATCCTGAGCATCATAGAGGAGAGATTGAGAAAGGATCCGATTCCATACTTTATCTCCCGACCAGAAATCATAATAAGACCAGTTACACAGAACAGTAGAATTATCAGAGTAAATGACATCTTTAATGAAGATATCCCACCATATGCATTTTTCTGCTTGCAGAGGAGTAGAGACTTTGAGGGTCGATTGAGGACAAATCCATTCACTTTTATTCCTTTCAAGAGATTCAATTTCTACAAAAATGGTAATCCCTATTTCTTGGAATCTCTTGAAGTCGGAACCATTGAGGAGATAAGAGAAAATGGTGACTATCGTTACCAAGACTTTGGTGAATTCTTCAGACAATTGTACAGAACAGCAGGCAGAGAAACAAAGGGAGACTGTTTGATTGACAGCACAAACTTTCATCTCAATTTCATTGTAGGCATTAGCTTTGGAGCTGATCGTAGTAGCTTGTTGGATAGACATCTTAATCTACAAGAAAAGGCCTCATCATACATTGAAATTGATTTAGGCATTGATAAATCGATTCCTGCGGATTTGATTCTGGTAACTTATGCTGTGTATGATCGTCAAGTGCAGATTGACAAAGACCGAGTTTTGAGAATCATCGAGTAATAAATACCTACTTACCTAGGGACCTGCAAAGATGAAGCCATTGACCACCTATGATCTCAATGATATATTGTCAGAGAATGCAGTCACCAGAAAGTACTATCTAGGTGCTTATCCAGCATGCATAAGTCCAAGAAATAAAGGTGTATACAGCTTCATATCAAATGGACAAACCCATGATCAGCAAGGTGATCACTGGTTTGCTTGGTTTGCAAACAAGGATGCTGTTGCATTCTTTGATAGTTTTGGTAGATCTCCCATGGACTGTGCAATGCCAGACGACTTTCAAGATATTTTGAATGAATTTAATTTTGTAACATACAATCCTTTTCAACTACAGAGCTTTGAGTCA
>CAMPET010000100.1:6764-27251 GCA_946803715.1 Beroe ovata
TGTGTGTGTATGTGTGTGTTTGTGTGTGTGTGTGTGTTAATGTGGGGGACACTAACCAGCATAAGGATCGATGTGTGTGATGTTGTTCATACGCTCCAAGGACAGCACAATCTCGTCGAATACAGGGTTACTACCACCCACCAGACCAGTGTTTCCACCTGGATGAGAAGTTTCGTTACCTCATACTGGGTCAATGCACTATTCAGTTACCAAGTTTACCCGCCTCCCTCACCATCCCTGACCATTCTCGACAAGCACTCTCCCTGACCCCACTTCTATTCTTCACCTTGTGGTACGACGGCTAGTTTCCGTGCATTACAGTGCTTGAGAACCGCCGACAACTCCTCCACAGTCTTAGGACTGACAACGAGTTCCGTAAACCCCGACACTGTGTTCAACCAGTCTGTATTGTAGTGGTCCAGCTCTTCCGTCTTAATCTGAACACAAGGAAATGTTATGGACATGCGTCAATATTGGATACGCACGAATTATTGATTGATCAATGATTATTTCTCGGAGGACTTACATACGTATATTTGTAGAGATAGTAGATACACTATGAATTTGATGAAACTCACGCCATTTGTTCCCACAATCGCTGTGAAAGTGTTCACATCACTGTCTGATATCTTGCTGAACTGACCCCTCTTCAGTGCCGGATAGAGACGGGAGCCGTGGCGGCGACACTGGCTACAGAGTGGCGCCAGTGATCGGGATATACGGCGGATCATGATTGCCGAAACATAACTACTACATGATGGGGGCTGGTAAATATGGCATTGATACAGAATTCTCATCGTACAGTTATATACTGAATAAATGATTATGATTAATTAGTAATTACTTTCAATAAACGGTTGAAAAATGAATATAAAAATGATAGCAGTGAAGATAAATGTGCTGTCAGAATTATTGTAAATACTTTTTAAATCACAGTACATATGTTCGCTATTCCAACAAACTTCAAATAGCCTAATTATCGAGATAAACTGATTGCAGTATCTCGACATTATGAAGATTGATCCGATTATTTAAGCTAGGGAATCTAATGAATAAGTTAATTGATTATGTTTAACAACGCAGAATCTTAAATATTTGTCACGAATATTTTCAAACGTTTTTTAAATTGTGTATACAATCTGATCACTATGATAGCAGCGTAATAGCTATTCTGGTCTTTCAAATACATAAGTAGCGAGTGTATTTGACATTTGTGAATTTTTCTGTCAAAGTCGAAAGTCACGCTTCAATTTTTACATACACCCCCACACTTGTCCTGTTACAGTGTCTTTCCTCTCTCTCACACTCCCCATATCACCCCCATTCCCTCATTCTAAAGTCTTCCCCTCCCTCTCTATCCCACTCCCTCTTCGCTCTCTTCCACTGCTACTCACTCACTCCCTCTCCAAAACTGCTACTGACTCCACACTCGCTGTTCCCACGTTGCGTGACCCAACCTGCCGTGACTTTTCAGTCCACAGAGTAGAAAAGGGGCGCGCAACGTGTACACATCTCTCCCACTCCTCCACCTACAATTCCGCTCACTCCCACACTATCCACGGCGGTGTGGTGGCTGATATTTCTCCGTGCTCGCCGGTTTAGCCGCCATATCACTGTACTTTACCCCCTCTCCTGCTCCGTACAGCTGCCTGCTATCCGTGTAGATTGTGCGGGACTCGGGCGCGGGCTTACTCGAGGTCGCGGAATTCTGGGCGCCTGCAGTTTCCTCTGCCTTCTTCGGGCGCCACGATTCAGCCTGTTTCAGCGTCTTGAAGTGATCGAAGTCGAATGCTTTGAAGTTCGGTGCTGAAGGAAGGGAATTTACATTCGAAAATGAGTCATAATGAAAGTCATTTCCTCCATACTTTTTTGACAAGCATTCAAAACTTACCTTTCACCACAGGGTTGCTCTGTTTTTCCTCATATTTCATCGTCATTTCGTTAGCATCCCCGTATTCCCTGTTCATTTTCATTCTGTGAAGCGTCTTGTACCACTCTGAGATGGGATCAATGCCATGAAATGGACTCAAATAAACATTACTGCGCGCGCAGATCAGAGATTTGCGCCAACATTGCAACTCAAGAATCTTCGCGCCATACGTTAACAAACTTTCTCCCGCGAAAAAATGTGCCATTATACTTTGCCACAAGTCAAATTCGTCACCAAGACGATACTGGTCATTTGAAACATGGGGCGAAAAGTTTAGAACTGAGTTAAATTTCTCTGAAATACGCTGTTCCAGATGCACACTTTGATGCATGAATCCTCATGTTCACTACCTTCGTAATGTAGTGAAACAACATTCCTTACCTTTTTGGAAGTAGTCGATGAGAGCCTCATGGTTCTGTGCATATCCTCTCATCCTAAGAACAGAGTTCTCAATCAGTGATCTAATATTAGGAAACATCTGCCTCCAAAAATGGGGGATGGAACATACTTTGGGTTATGTGATAAGTGTATCGAAAAACAGTGTGTCGAAAAACAGCAGAACTTCATGATAGAAACCAATTGCACATAATAGCTGATAAAAATCAATCAAATAACTTAAAGACTTAAACCTAAAATAAACTCATTAAATCCTATTCATAGCTCTGTTTACTTTCTCGAGTCCTAAGATAATTCAAGACGGCCTCATAAGTGCCCAAGTACACAAAGCCCCCTACTGATAACCACCCAACACGAGCTGTGAATCCACTGTAGAACGAGCGCCAGCCCTCTGAGTAGAGCTGTGTGACCACGCCCTTAAAACTGCTGTCAGATCCCTGAGCTAGCATCAGCCTAGTCTTCATCACGTCTATAGGAGTAGTTACACCACCTATTCCGATTTATGAGGGGTTAATCATACATTGTTCAACGAAAAGATGCAATCGGGATTTCAATTGCTTATAACTGAGAAACTGGGAAGGGTACTGCAGACTAACTAGGATAAATAACCTGCAATTGCGCCAGCCACACTGCCACAAACCCCAGACTTCACGCCACTTCCCTCTGGGTTATAGGAAGACTTCAAAACCTCCCAGATAGGATATTGTATTGCAGCAAACGGTATCTGAACCAGGCAATTATTGCACAAAGTTAATCTAATAGTTCATGAACATGCTACCCAAAATGCATTCGTGAACACTGTACAATGTGAAATGATGCACAGGCTTTTTATGCAAATTCTGATTTCACTGAATATAACCTCTCGGAACACTGTTGTTCCGTAGCCAACATAGAGACCTCTAACACCAACTGTTGAAAGTACGCTTTGCAATGCTTTCAAGGTAGAAGAAGCCTGCTTAGCTTGTACTCGTTGCTTAATAACCTGCAAAGTCGGAGAGGGTAATCTAAAATGAAATTGGTGTGAGCACTAATAACCATTCTCTGTTGTGGAAAACCAAAACGAACCTCAGTTGGAACTCTAACAAGACAAGCCAAACATTCACCTATGCTCGATGCAATGATATATTGTAGTAACCCATAATTGTGCATGGTGGTTTTGACCTGCTCATATGCTATGAAGTATAGAGCAGAACTTGGCATACTCCCAACTGCGGCAGCCCTGAGCAACAACATCAAGTACAATAGAAGCAATCTTGGAAACCTGCGCGTTTTCACGTTTCTAGATGGCATGCACTTTAAAATCATGGTTGATTCATGCCTAAACAAGGACTTTTGACAACATACCCAACACCCCGTAATTTATGGAGATCAGAAATTCCAAGGGATTTCAATCCTTGCCTCGACTGCATTCTTGTTTTTATTGTGTCAATAGGGAAAAGTGAAATGTCCACAACAAAACCAGCCAAACTTCCACCGAGCAGAGCATCTGTTTTGGAAACCATTACCCTAATAACTACCCTGGGTGGCAATGTATGATACGATAAATACAAAAACTATCCACAAAATGTCAGGTTGATTTAGTGATTGGAGAATGCATTGTCCATTTGTATTATTACGAATTATTGAATATTTTCGTCGTAGCCTTTTTATGTTGATGAAGAACGAATTTGGTTACAATTTCTCTATGAGAGAAAAGAGAATAAATTAAAGTTAAACATTGCTTCCGAATATATACCTGCCTATAAACATCATCTATTCACAAAAAGGTTACTGAAAATTGAAAGAACCATGCGTTCGGTGCCATACCCAGTATCTCAGAATTTGGGAAATTTCTTATCTTTAATTGCCTGGAGGCCAACTTTGATATCATTCCCCGAAAAACACCGACCTTGAGCTTCGGCTTCTAAAATGAGCTGATCATCCAGGAGTTTTCTAGAAGCATGTCTAAGGAGAGCTGTAGTTTCTCTAATCGCAATGGGTGACCCCGATACAATGTCTTTAGCTAATGAAAGAGCATGAGGCAAAACCTGGTCTCTGCTTTCGGTGCATGATAAAACAATTCCCTTTTCCTTTGCCTCCTTACCAGATATAATCTTCCCTGATAATAGCATTTCCCACGCGACTTGGTTTGAAACTTTGAGAGGCATTGTAAAAGTTCCTCCCATACCAGGGCTAATCCCAAGTTTTGTAAAATTAGCACCAAGCTTTGAGTCATTAGAGGTTATCCTAATGTCGCAAAAAAGAGAAATGCAAAATCCAGCACCGATTGCTGGACCATTGATAGCAGCAATTGTCGGGATAGGCAGAGAAGCTAATCCTGAAAAGTAGCTGTAATAGTTTCTCATTATCCCAACATTCTCTTGCTGAGGTGTTTTAGTCCGTTCTTCAAGCCAATTTAAGTCAGCTCCAGCAGCAAAACTGTTACCATGACCAGTTAATATAAGACACAGAGCAGAGGGGTGGTCTTTATTCACATTATTCAAGATGTTCTGAAATTGTGTAGCAATAGCTTCAGTCATACAATTCATGCGACCCTCATTCCTCAGAGTCAAAACTAAAACTCTGTCATCTTCGAGAGTTCGAATGTCAATTCCTTGTGTTGATAGGGAAGCAAGGGATCTCAATAACTTGGGAGAATGGATGCTAAAAACTCTTCTCAACATCATACTAAGAAAGAGGGTGTCAATAACATGAAATATTGACTCATCAATTTTTTGATATAGGTAACTGTGGTACTGTAATTCATTCTATCGATTTTTTTTCAAAAATACCATATCATAGACGATAATATGATCTTAGATAGAGTCAGTCAGCTGGTGTTGTAGTCTTTTGTTGGGTGACTTTGCAGTAACATAGGAGCGCCAGACTTTCGTCAGCTTCCCCATACCTCAGTGCACTGTTGGGCTAGTGGCACACTTTTTTAGTGTGTTGGGCATGGGATAGCGGCGCGAGTTTCCCTAACGGGAAGCGTAAACCCCCTTGTGAATAGGACTTTGGATCCGTTGGCTCAGTCTACTCACTCAGAGAAATATACTGTATATAATTAGTCAATTGGCACTGAACTGGAAATATCCATACAGTATCTTGGGACAGTGTAGTTATTAACCTATTCGTTTTTTCGATTAATTATTCAGTTCTTCCCCTCCATTGATACTTATCTCCAATCCCCCGTCTCTCTAAACTGTGAAGCTCAGAATTCTGGAGTTCTGGGTGGCCCAGACTTGCAGTTGTAAGCTGCAAGGGGTACAGTGGGCCGAAACCCCTCCGTTCTCTCTAGCCATCTGCTGATACCAAGATCCATATCGCAGTTGGCAGGGGAGGGCCTTGCATCTGTAGTGCAACCGCTGATGATTCACAGATTAGACTCTTCCATCTGATCTGTCAATCCTTAGATTAGAAAATCCAGTAATTTGATATGTTTTTGGCATACCAATACACCTCTATAGATAAGACTTTGGATCAAACATCTTTTTGAAATTTGATCACAAGGAATTTCCTTTTATTTGTGAAGTGCAACGCGAAGAAAACTATAAGTTGATTTCGTAAAATACTTATGTTCATGCTGATGTACAATTATGTTACAAACGGAACAAAAAATCATTAATGAAGCTAAAAATTACATCTCAAAACATTTTCAATAGCACCTTAATCAGTACCTACGGTAATCAAAACAACTAAAATTGAAGGTTGGATAAACCAGAAATACCTTTATAAGTAACATCATTCTTCTTTAAATGGAGAGACAACGTCACACTTGCAATATCAACTAACTCACTGACACTTATTTCTATGATAATCTTATCTGCTCCTTCATTCACAACATTTATGATATCATGATGTCTGAAGAACTCTTCATGTAAGTCAATCCAAGAACCAATATGGGAAGCATCTCTATAATCTGGAGATATTGAGAATGTCCTTTCATTCACAATAGCATTGACTGTAACTGATGTCTTTGCAACAGCATATTTCACCCCTATAGATATGAACATAACATCAAAGTCAGTTGAATGTTCTACAGGGAAAATAAACCACTTCTTAACTGGGTTTATATTCCCTGGTAGCTCATATGACATGCGAAAGCATCTATATAAAACTGTTTTCATATCTTCTCCTTTCCCATGTGCAAGCATTGTAACTAAACCATCCTTACAATCAACTCTCACATTTTCCCATGAACTAATTGGAGGTGACGTTACTGCAGCTTTGCATTGATTTGGACTGTATGGAACCAATTCATTCTGGGTTGAGCCTAGGGAATATGGTACAGCCAGAGAAGTTGATTTAACAAAAATGCCAGGCTTGAATTCAATATCAACACTGGGAAGAATTTCCAAGAAATTACTAAATAGTATTTGTTTACAACTTCGATGAAGAGAAACAAACGTCCTGATAATGTCCTTCCTTTTACCTTCATGAATTTTCCGCATCACTGAAAAACCTTGATCCAGATGAGTTTTCACATTATTTTTGATCATTTCATCATCGGCTAATCTTTGGATATGAAGCAATATTTGCCTTATAACTGCATCGATATTTGGAGTCCTTACTAAAATAAGTTTCCTCCACATATGTGATGAAACTGAAATTTTTGTGGCGAGCACCTTCCAGCTGAAGTCTGGTGCAGTTGAGAATCCTTCAATAGCATCACTTTCTGCTTTGTCAAAATTTTTCTGAGCCTCTTTTAAATCACCTTCTTCAAACATAGATACTCCACACTTAAACAAGTAAGTAGCTGAACGGAGCTTTTGCAGTTTCAAAACCTGAAGATCTTTCTGAACTTTGTCTATGTTGTCTTGGAATAAATCAACAATTTGCTTATGAGTCAAGTCTTCAGATTCCAGTCTTTCAATAAAGTAATTTTTAAGAATATTAAATCCAATGCCAGCTGATAATGAAATAACAGTATCCATAACTACCAACTAGAATTATAAGGAATGTTTGATGAGTGGATTAGGGGGATTAGGAGGATAAGATTTAAAATATTTCACCTTGATAATTGGATGGAGCATCTCTCAAGATCTTTGAGATGACTCAATGACGAGTATGAGTGAATGAAACTCAGGAGACATGACAAATTGATCACGAATCCAGCCTCACACACCCCACTTATCGACTAACAGTTTCGGAATTAAAACTTATTTAAGTCTAAACTCAATCTCTGGGAGAATGCATATCATCCCGTGACGAGCAAAAATCTCTCAAGATGTAGCAAGAGACTTGCTTTTGTGACACCCATGCATCCTTATCAACACCATTTGATACAATCAAATTTGAGAAGCAAGGGCCACACTTTGTGGAGATCCTGAAGAGGAGACTATAATGACTTGAAACTTTCCAAATATTTGTGGTGAAAGTGTGTGGGTTTGATCCAATTGACCTTGTCTTACTGTTTACTCTTTGAGATGATCTGATGATGTCATGATGAGTATAAGTGAATGAAACTCTGAGTAAATGAAACTCTGAAATCATCTGAAGCTTCTATGCATTCTAATGGAATACTGTAGAGTCATCCTTAGTCCAGCACATTGAAACATTTGGTGTGACTGGAAATATCAAATAATGCCTTAAATTTAGGTCAACTTTAAAGACAGACAGGTTGCTTGAATAGCATAGCTAGCATAGCGGGGATCCATGCTACAAAGCATATTAAACAAGGAATTGAATCAGCAGAGTTCTGTTCATAAAAAGTCTGTCATCTGAGAAATTGGGTACCAAACCCAGATTTAAGGATATATAGAGCTGTAATGAGCATTTTACTGCAGCAAAACTAAGAAAATGAAATGACACAGGTCTACTGATTAGCAAGATGATGAAAAAAATTGCATTATCATGATCATTCAGTATTTGCATGATTCATTGATACATGATCAACATAAGGAAGTTTTATGGTCGCAAGTGAAGTCACTGTGAATAGTAAAAGATATGCAAAAAGCAGGTTCTTCAAATAGTATAGCTTGAATAGCGTTAGCACTCAGTGTTATTCATCAGCACTCAGATGGATTCAATTTTGCAAAATTGCTATGCACATGTTGCAGGCCCTATTCAACTAACTAGCAGAATCCGCAGCCTCTGGCCTGTTATTCTGATAGGACTATCCAATTTTCAAGGTTATGATATAATGTTTGTGCAATGATGATAGTAATCAAGTATTCCAGTCTCAGATCTTCCTTTTAAAGTCTATTTGGCGCAACCTTGATGATTGTCTATCACTAAATGCACGTGCTGATTTTGAAGTTAAAGTGCTCCTTGCATGGACATGTGCTACTACTGTAATTGTGGACTTGGGGCTCATTTCTGATGATGGTGCTTTGATAACTTTTAGTTTTCATTGATGTAATGCTCTGTTCTTTTCGACTCATGGTAAAATTAAAAATATGTTATGTTATAAATCATTATTTCAAATAGGTACCCTAAGTATGTTGGATTTTGATCACAGGTCATGTTTAAAGTAACACCCTGATGTCTTTCCAATGGGTAGTGTAACACGTCTTCTTGGCAAATGGCCGGTTTTCTAGTAAAATATAACATGTTATCATATATCCATATCAGGCACGTAGCCAGACAATTTTTCCGGGGGGGGCCCTCGACGAGCNGGTGAAAAAGTGTGTGGGTTTGATTCAATAGACTTTGTATCACTGTCTACAGTGTTCGATCATCTGAAGCAATAATGTAACATTATACCAATTATTATGATCATTCAGTATTACTATTTGCATGATTCATTGACACATGATCAACATGAGGAAGTTTTGCGGTAGCAAGTAAAGTCACTGTGAATAGTAGAGGATATGCAGAAGGCAAGTTCTAATCTGATGATCATCAACTTTTTTTGCGCAGCGCGCAAAAATATTAAATGAAATGTTGTTTGTCAAATTCAACCGACCTCTGTTTTTCGCGCGCGCGCGAAAAACAGAAGTCAAATAAAGTATATAAAGTATATTGTTTGGCAATGCCAGTGCAATGTGCAAGCCAGGGATAAAATCAAATCCCGCCATGCCAGCGAGAGTAAGGAGCAATCCTTCAAGGCTAGATCATGGAAAAAGTTTTTCAGGTTAATTCAATTTATGGTCGTATGAAACTATATCAATGACCCCCTACTGACCTCCTGGTGATAACCTAATTTATTACTGTTCAATCTCTTTAAATTACAATAAAGTTTGATATCATTACACGTCACTTCACTACGTTTAGTCGTGGAACACCTAACGAGTTTCCTAAGTTTTCACACTCTCATTGAAATATTTCTTCTGGTGTGACTACCTGTTTTTAAATTATTCCACACAGTTGAGCATAGGATGGCATTTATTATGTTTCCTTGTTACTGTGTATAAACCACCTTATTTTATTATTATCATTATTATTAAATTGATGCTTTTACCTTATGATGGTTTCAACGCTGTTGAATACGAGTAATTTGTTTTGATGATAATAATTTGTTTTACAAAATGATGGCTGGAAGCTCCAGCTCACTGTTCAATGAATCATAGGAAATATAATGTAACTGGTGTTGCCAATTTGCCTCAAATTGCAAGAGCAAGTAACTCACGTGCTCTTCCAAAGCATAAATAGGCAGAAAGTCTGATCTAGCCTGTGAAAACTTCTCTTATAGATATATTACATTCCTTGGTGAAAAATTTCGTTCAAGGCCACTATGAATTTATTCAGGTAGAAAATATGGTTTGAAATGAGCTCTTTCCATCTATTTCTTCTTCTGGTCAGCATCATATATCAAGGGTCCTCTGACCTGACAGATGAATTGGCATGTAAGAGACAATGAGTGTGACTGATTCAAAATTTATTGCTGACTTAACCCCATGTAATCTTCAAGTTAGAATTCAAGTTGCAGTACCTATTAAATTTTGCTATTTTCAGATTTGCAAAAGTTCTACAATGCCCTAAATAGTGGTCAATCCTGGTCAATAACATGGGAATTCTCTGATGACTCTGACAAACAGTTTTCATTCTATCAGAGCTTATCTGATAATCTTGTATGGGACTTGACAACAAAGTCCCTCACGAAAATGAACCTCAGCTCTATTGGCCTTGTTGGTAGTGTTCCTGATGGAATTGATGCTCTCTCAAGTTTACAGCAACTGATTCTAAGCAAGAACCAGATATCATCATTGCCATCTCTTGCCTCAAATATCAAGCTGACTAATCTTGACGTTTCCTACAACTCCCTCTCTGGATATGAAAATTCTTTTCCAAGTTCACTCACTGAAGTGAAGCTGAATAATAACTCAATAAAGGAAGATATTTCGGTATTTTTAGGCAAACTTACACTATCATCACTTGAAGCACTTGATCTGAGTGATAACAAGCTTTTTGGGTCAATATCAAGTTCTTCTCTTTTGAACACTGCAAGTCTTACAACTCTCAATATGGCATACAATGAGATTTCTGGAAGTGTTCCCACAATTCGTGCTGGTGCCTGGGATAAGTTGGACTTGAGTTACAATGAGTTCGATGGAGACTTTCCCGAGGCTTTGACACAATCTGATGCTAATGCAAATGCAAAGTGTAATATGTTTAACTGTGAAAGGTGAGAGTCCACTCTCATATGGTTCCTTGTTTTTGCATGGTACTTACTGGAAATCATAGAATACTATTTCACTTTCAGTTTGACCAATGACGCAACGAAATACAACATCAAAGAGTGTTTCTGTTCTACTTCTGGACAAGAGGCTGTTATTGAATCCGACGCATTTAAATGTGTGTGTTCTTACAGATAAACACAACACTAATTCTTCACATTCATGATATTCATTATTCATCTATCCACGTTTTAGCCCATATACCTATCTAACATACCAATCATAGGCTCAACGTGCTCCGATGGTACAATGGCGAGCAAATGGGTGCGATTTTCTCACTGGGATGAAGAGGTGGACGACTACACATGTGATACACCCACCACTGGATGTGTTGACTGTATGTTCCCCAGAAACTGTGTTGCAGGCTCCTGTGCAGAAGGTAAATACCTCTGATCGTCAGTACACAGGATGACATCTTGCACCATGCAGCCATATCACTCAGTGGTATGATACTAATCGTACTAATATGGTAATCAATAATCATATGACTTATTATGTAACTCATGAGGATGTCTCAGCCGTTGAAATGTTGAAATGTGGCGGTAACAGTAGCTTGCTTTCCAATCGTCACATAATACTGTTACATCACACCTATTCGGTGCGTATTGCCCAAATTTCACTCGGCTTCGCCTCGAGAAATATGGCCAAATACGCAGTTCATAGGTGTGATGTAACAGTATATTACTGACCACCATTCTTTGATTAGGATCGACTGGACCAACTTGTGAGACTTGTCAGGAAAACTACCATATGTTGGCCGGAAAATGTGAGGAGTGTATTGATTCAAAGGTTTGAAACAATTATTGTGCAATATCAAGTATCAATACGAAACATAAACGGTATGTTTTTCCCGTCCAACAGTTTAAGAAGACTGGTCTTGACCTATGATTGTACAGTCAAATGTACATGACAAGTTAACACGATGTTTCAGGTTCCAATTCCAGCACTGCTCCTTATTGTAATCCTGGTGGTCATTGCTGGTTACGGAGTGTTCTTATCCGGGCTGAATATCCTAGCTGCTACCATGATCAAGCAGCTGTTCTCATTCCTGCAGGTTGGGGGAGAAATCTTGTTTGGAAAACAGTTGGGTATCATAATTTCACGTTTTATCATGGGTAGAAAGTACATGGTTGTGATGTGCAAGTGAAATTGAATTAAGCTAGAGTCATTACTCATTGTGCTGTGGACATGCTCGTCATAAGACTGCATGACGAATTCTGTTACACTTCTCTACTTGCACGATAATGTGATGCATTGTATAATACCTACCTATAAAGTAGTTGAGCTATAATGCTGTAATAGTAGCTTGAAGTACCGTTACGTGATGAAAATAAACACGTGACAGAGTTTCAAATGTCGCGGAAATGTGGCTAAACGTGATAGGTACGTAGCTTTTCTATAGTTCTATCATACTATCATAGGGACAAAACAGTGGTATCTTTGATAATCAGTAGGTATCAGTTGGTTGACCCTAAATACCTCTTATTTTCAGTTTTACTGTCTGACCATGGACATCAAAGCTAACTGGCCCACGTACTGGGGGTACCTGGCGAATTTGTTCAAAGTCTCGATGATTAACAGTGAAGCTTTCAACTTAGGTGAGCAACACCCTCCTGTGTTTAGTTGAGATCGAGGCAAGAAACTGAGAAAAGATGAGACGGTGAAATTCACTGGTTTCAATATGAACTTATATAATGTACTAAGCGTTCATGATCTATTTACATTATCGCTGCTCAATTTCAGAGTGCATTACGAGCATGAGCACTATTGATCTGTTCTACATACACTGGGCCTCTGCTGTTGTTTGGCCAGCTGTCATGACATTCATTGTACTGACCATAGACAAGACATACGTGAGTACAGCAAATCATTAGTTCATGTGTGACTCATGGACTATGTAGTGTATTCGTGTAGACTTTCCCAATAAAGCGGTAATTAGTGAAGAAGGAGCAATTTTCTGTTGATTTAGGATTGATAAAGTGTACACTGTGTTATGTTCGCTAATTGGAACAATGATCTTTACATTGAACCAGTGGGTGTCAGTTTACACGGGCTTAATGAAGACTCTTCATCGGAGAGTTCTTGTATTTTAGAATTTGTATTTTCAAATCCCCAAGATAAGACGATCCATTCATCCCACTTTTTCAGTCCGCGCGATTAGAAAGCATGGAAAAGAAGACGGATTATCGCTACAAAGAGTTTGAAATAAAGCAGATGAAGAAAAAACAGGTAAATTCAACCACCGAGGCCCTTATATCGAATCCCAATGAAAAATCTAAACTTCACAGTTGTCTCCTTACTTTGCTTAGGAAAATTGATTATTTCAACAAGTACTCATCGAATGCTGTTTTCAAAGTTTCGTGCCAAAGTTTAAAACACTTGAAATCGGGCACCAAGTTAGACCCGTTCTTAGCACCCGGTATGACCACAAACTCGAGCAATCTACCGACCCGGCGTAGTCGGTTAGCAAGCCGGGACGTCTCCGTAATAAACATATCAAACTCCACCTCACAGAGGATAGTGGGTGGGAAGTTAGCCAGGAGTTCATCACTCGCTTTGCTCGGAATCAGGATTGGGTCATCCTGCTCTCTGGTAATATCCACAGATCTGAGTCTCCAGATTTTCCTCATGGAATCCACGTCTCTGCGTTCCTCTACTGTCATACTGGCTGGTGATGCAGAGAAACAGTAGTCGTCAATGAGTGACATGCCCGGCATGGCAAGCTTGACCATGTGTGACTCAGCACGCTGAGCTAGTAGCACAAGAGTGCAGAGTGTGATGTACCCTCCCCCACATTCTCCACCCACAGCAACACGACCTGGGATGGGGGGGTTAGGGAGAATATGTACCATATTGTAATACACCTCTCAATCATGGAGAATGAGGGGTTTGCCATTGAACTTCTGTGACACGGTTTCGATTCCTTGTTAAACATGCCGTACAGCAAGGATCTCCACCGTGTTTGCCAGGCTAGGCACAGTGGAGAAACTCACTTCCTCTAACCTGGGTCTATGGCCAGGGTGGCTGCGTTACTGTGAATGTACTTTACAGCCTGGTAGAAGTCGAGTACATTGTCAGGTGACTTGGTCTCTGGGGACAGTCTATACTCCACATTGAACACAACCAGACCACAGTTTAGAGCGAGGTATTGGAGCCACGGCTTAGCGTGAGCCGCACAGGACGCTACCCCACCCCCGCCGTGCGCGTGTATATACGCCGCATTGCACGTGGAGTTAGCCAGTGTGCGCGGCGTGTACATGTACACGTGCACATCGTGATCTCCACAGTGATTGGTCGGGACTGTCACGTGACTCTCAGTCACATGATCAGCGCATGCTGTCAGAGTTGGATGAGAGCCAAGTTTCTGTATGAAGGGATCGATCATTGACCGTATCATTTGAGCAAACTCCCTATCACTAGCTTCACTCTGAGCAGAACTCAACTCATGCATCTTGTGTTGCATGAGTTTCGCTACCCCTGTCACCATTTCCTCTTCTAGTGAGGATTCAAATGCAGCCACGTCATCATCAATCAGCCCAGTGAGAGGAAAGTGGAACAGATTCTTTGATACAACTCTTCCTTCCATTCCTTTTGCATGAAAACTAAAAATAGGAACTAGGAAGAATATTTGATATAAATACCGAGCCAAATCTGGCTAGTTTGACGCTTGTTCTCTCTATAGCTCAGCACTATAGTAGCCACTACTAGTGGCTACTATAGTGGCTACTATAGTGCTGGCTACTATAGTGCTGGCTACTATAGTGCTGAGCTAACCTAAATCCAGCTTATGTAGTGACTACATAAGCTGGATTTAGGTTTTCAGAAGTTACACCCGGAACACACTCCATATTTGGAACTGTTAACAATAACATGTAGCTTCATAATCCCCTTGGGAAATACAACATGGCTCTGTATCCCAGACAACATGGCTCTGTATTACAGACAACACGGCACATCAGTCAAATGTAACACTTTATCACTGGGGTGCAATAAAACGGTATACTGGTAGCTCAGTACAATCAAGCTCATTGATCAATGAAGAAAATGCTAGTAGAACTTTCCTATTGACCTGTTAAGTTGGGATTTGATAGTTCAATTAACTCCATCGATTTATCTTATTGGTAGAATTTAATTGATCACTGTGGGGTATAGTTACTTATCCGACACGTGATTGTAGTTAAAACCCTCTCACTATCATGCCACATTTCAGACCGGAACACGGCGTATCTGGATCATGTTCATCTTGGTGGCATTCGTGCCCATGACAGCACTCAGTTTGCGGATGTATGCGTGTGACAGCTGGTCTCCTGTCACAGTGACAGTCAAATATAATGACGGGAATGATATAGTGTGGAATCAGTGGTTTTACGATAACTCTGTCAGCTGCTACTCTACACCACTCCAGGTATGTGTGTGTGTGAGCAATCTGTCACAAGACTTTTTACCTTTCGTTCAATCACGCGTGACGCGGACAATCTGGAATTGAGGATTCTCTCCCGTACCGGTACAATCACGCTTTACGATCACTCACACAGCACGATCACGCAAACACTCACACTGAGCACACAATGAGCAATAAAACTCCTCGACAATCACTCATCACAATAACACTATCTCGCAAACAATAACACACTCCTCGCATTTGTGAAATCCACCGCAGGGCGTGAACTTCCTGGCGACAATGCTGCTGGTTGCTGAGTTCGGCATCATTGTCTTTCTGTTCCTGATTCTGTTCCGATTGTGGAGATTCGATCTAAAGGATAAACAGAGCGACCTATTCGGGTATGTGATAGGGAGAGAGTTGTGAGCCCTTGCCCCCTTGTGATAGGGTTGTGGTACAATTCATCCCCCGAGAGCCCTTATATTACCCCCCGGACATTTGTCCCCTGCCATCATTATAGATGACATTATGCAAGTCTTGTGGAACCTAGATTTGATATGCTGCGTCTAGAATCAGTTTCAATAGTCTATGTTCGAACACGCTAGATAACTAGATAATACCTGCAATCTGCATTGTACTGTGTTTACAGTGTGTTACCTCTCAGGGTACTGTGATTTGCATTGGTAAATACTGAATGCTAAATTAAAATACATACTTCATTATTACAATGCTACATTGTATACCTATGTGTTTACCGATTAGAGCTCAGTACATTGCAAGCCAAGACTAATAGGATAAGAGTGTGAGACCAATGTGGATAACAGGATCACACACATGCCCACAGGTCACACTGAAACAGAGCGTGAACACTCTGTTATGATTATGTTCACCATGTTTCAGTGCGTTTTACGAGTCGTACAATGACAAAGGTCTGTTCTGTGAGCCACTGCTTCTCCTGAGGAAGTTCATTCTGATCATGACAACACAGCTCACGTACATTGCACCAGAGTACAGTGCTGGTGGGAACTGTGCTCTGAGCATAGCGTGGCTACTCTTTGTTATCATCCGACAACCTTACATGTGAGTGACACACACACACACACAGACACACACACTTCTATCGCTCTTCAGATCGTCTTCTGATCGAGGCAGGCTGGTATCCTTCCTGAACAACTGGTGCAACCTGTTCGAGATCACAGCCACTGCATTGATTGTTGTTTTACAGATTTACGGGCTAATAGCTGGAGTGAAGCCAGATCTGCTTGAGGTTACTATCTCATTTAGTTCTCCTTCAACATAACCAATCTGTACTCACTTCTTGATTATCTGATTCATAGGAATCACCCTTCCCCTTTCTTCCAATTGTGTAAGTCTTTTTGATTTGGGCAAATAATTCCTCTCACACAATTAAAGTAAAGAGAGGGATGACCGTAGATCATTCATGACTATATCTCCAAGAAGTGAGTACTAATTGGTAAAAGATAATTTTGGTATTTTAGCTTTTTAGTAGGTATGGTGACGGGTGTAGCTGACTAGCATATTACTGTCAAAAGGAGAGATGATTGATCACCTCTGTTTCAGAACACTGACGGTCTGACGTACACAATGCTGTCACTGAACGCAATCCTGGTCATTGTATGGTTCATCATGTTCATTACTGTACTCATTCGTGTGGGAAAAGCTGGTATGAAGGTAAGTAGAGATTACTTGTCAGTGTCAGGGAATTATCTGATTGTGTTTGCTCACAACTTTTGTGTTTATACTTTTGGTTTTTATTTAGACTTTCGCCTATTATTTAAAGGCAAACCTATTATCGTGATTGTTATCCCAATACAACAATCCTAACAACAATCCTAGGAATCCTAACCCCTCCCTCTCTACCAGGACCGTGTACAGTTGAGTTCAGTGCAGCGAGAACGCTCCCAACCCATGATGGTGGTCAGTAACCCAGCTGCTACATCCCGCGTGTCCCCTACTGAGGAGGGAGAGGAGGAGAAAGTGGAGAACACAGCATAACATGGAGACATCTTGGAGACATCATGGAGACAGCATGGAGACAGCATGGAGACAGCATGGAGACAGCATGGAGACATCATAACATGGACAATGGGGAGTGTTTCCCAAAGACCCTTACATAGTTATAATAGTACGATAATCGCTGGAACAAACAATTATAATTTGCACGTCTCGTAGGCTCTGATATTCGAAATTTTCCGCAATGCTCGTTAGGAATTGTAAGATAGCGATATTAGGAATTGTTCGTACATAAACAATACACTTAGGGAGGGTTGAATGCTTAAGCTGGCCGTTAAAACAATTACGTTGCGAATATTTAAGATTGGTGATATTGGTAAAATTTCGATGACGCAATTGTTATCTGTGAACGATTCCTAGATTACCCCCTTAGAGTGTAAAGTTACAGTAAATTGTATTGCTCTCATCTTAGCTTTCATTTTGTAAAGAATTCAGTTGTTTATGTTCGGTATAGAGAGAAATTAATGTAAAAATTACGATATTTTAGCAAATGTCAGATTTCCGTTACTTCAGTATTTTTATTTGCATGAGAAATTCATGATAGTATCTATTTCAAGTAGAAGTTTAGATTTGTACTTATGGTTTGTTTTCAGCTATACTCTATGTAACATTCTCAGAAAAGGTTATCTTGAATACATTGTACATAGCAATACATAACATTGAGCTTTTGAATCTCGCTGAAAACCGACTCGACTTTTGTAATAATTCAGGAACAATCCAAATATTCCTATTCCCAAGTTTGAACACGCGAGTCATGTGAATGACGTGTATCATGACCAATGACGTGATTCCCTCTTATCAAACTGTAACTGGATACAATCACGTGTTTACTCTAAACCAACTTTCGACTTATCAGTTATCACTCATGACTTAAGTCACTATACGTTCATTTATCTCTTCTTCTGATACACTTGTTCTTATTTCTTTACGTTTGTAGTTATTTCATTAGTAACAGATCATGGGTCAAACAATGAGCTCCAACATCCCAATCTCCAACTCAGCCGGGATCACAGACTACTCCCGACTACTCTTCGATCGGAAATTCGTACCCAGAAACAACTTCCTCGCTTTTACTATCGATAATTTCCTCCCCGAGGAGGATTGCAAAGAGTTGATAAGACTGAGTGAGGACCGTGGCTACGAAATTGCTGAGATCAATGTCGGTAATGGGGAACAGAAACTGTTGACACACGTTAGAAACTCGGATAGGGTTATCATTGATGATGCTGCGATCGCTGCAAAGTTATGGGAGCGACTTCGACCGCACGTTCCGGTGAATTTCGGCGGTTCGGAGGTAGTTGGTCTGAATGAGAGATTGCGGTTTCTGAGGTATGACGAGGGCGGGTACTTCATACCGCATTACGATGGAAAATACACACGACCAGATGGCTCGGAAACGAGTAGGATCACATTCTTCCTCTTTCTTAACGAGGGGTACGAGGGCGGGGAATCAACGTTCGTCAATCCTCGCTACAACAAGACAGAGTCTAACAACGGTGATGTAAACAAGATGCATGATAAGATACCTATCAAACCTGAGACGGGGAAACTGCTTGTGTTCCAGCATGACATACTACATGAGGGGTCACTACTTGTCAGCGGGAGGAAGTATGCTGTCCGGACAGATGTCATGTTCAAGCAGCCAGACCAGGAGACGTTAAAAGCAATATTGAGGGATACATACATATCATAGGTGATTAACCAATGAGTTGGTTCATTTTCTGAATGAGAACTTTTTGGTATGAAATATGCCAATTATCCATCTGATCTTCAATAGTTGATATTCTGCTTACTGACAAAATTGAAAATTTTGCTGTTTGGACCGAGCAGAATTTAAGAAGTTTCATTAGATTTGAGTATGTATAATTGTTAGAAACGGTAGAAAGAGTTTTGTTTTACTTTTCATCACACAAAACGTTTTACAGCACTCATTACTCAAAACTCCTCTGTACATACTATGCATGATCACGGCAATTGAGTTGCGTCACACAGAAATTTACACGTAACGCGCGGTGACATTGAAAGAGTATTTAATCCGCGCACGAGTGTTTTTACACGCGCGCGCAATTTGCGTCTACATCAGAATTCAAGCTAACTTTCCACTCTGCATGCATGGCTCGCAGAGTGACCTATAAACTATAGCTATCGTGTTGGCAATTGATCACAATAGAAAATCTCTCTAATAGGCTATAGCAATGAAAATAAATTAAATTCTATCTTTACAACCGGTTTGGTAGAGTTATACTGCTTCAATATGATTCACATATAGATGTACAAAACAATTCGTAAGCAGTAAGCACTATAGGGGCCGATCACTAATCATGACCTACTGCAGGTGCTATTCAATGATTGACCTATTTGCTTACATCCGCATACTATAGTCGGGTCCCTATAGTCACATGAACTCGATAGATTAATGTGTGACATGTAGTCTTATAAAAACATGACAAACATGGATTGCCATTTGTGACATGTAGTCTTATAAAAACATGACAAACATGGATTGCCATTTGTTTCTTTGTTAAGGAAAACTTAAGAGTGTTGCCTCATCACACCTTATCTAATTTAGCCCTATCTGGGTATCAAACCACTGATCACGGAACTCTCAGCTGTGGTTGATCCCTCTGTTTGTAAAGTGTAAACAGATATGGTACGCAGACGACTCAACTGCTGCCGGTGAACTAGCAGAGATCAAGAAGTGGTGGGATTGCTTATGTGCTAGGGGGCCTGAGCATGGATATCACCCCAAGCCATCGAAAACTGTTTTGATTGTGAAAGACGACTGTATCCAGGAAGCTAAGCAGATGTTCAAAGGTTCTGGCATAAAGGTCACGAGTGATGGAGAGCGACATCTCGGTGCAGTGATAGGGACAGAGCAATTCAGGAGGAGCTATGTTGAGGACAAAGTGGCAGAATGGGTCAAGGATGTTGAACAGTTATCAGAAATCGGTAAAGACGACCCACAGGCAGCTTACTCAGCTTTCACAAAGGCACTCTGTCACAGGTGGACATTTGTTCAGCGGACTATACCAGGTATATCTGAACTGTTTGGTCCACTTGAAAACGCCATTCGGAATAGTTTTCTCCCAGCCATTGTAGGAAGAGAAGTGTCGGATGTGGAGAGGAAGCTGTTCACACTTCCAGTCAGA
>CAMPET010000100.1:27839-43385 GCA_946803715.1 Beroe ovata
AAAAGAAGGAGGGAATACCTTTACCAATACTAAAACCTGAGGCCGGAGGCCTAAGCCAGACGGTGCACAGAGTAAGCGTTGTAGATTAGGTGACTCCAGAGTTATCTTTGTCTCCTTCCCGTATTAATCGTTTTGTTCTGATGGCGAAGTTGATGATAGCATCGAGGGTGTTGTTCTTGAGGATTGCATCCAGGGAGTCGTAGTAAGTGCCCAGTGTGTCCATTCTCATTTGCGCATAGGTAGGACAGTGACCAACGAAGTGAGCTACTGTTTCGTCGGTTTCTAGGCAGCTGGGACTGGTGGCTATCTTATCTTCAGACACAACAAAGTTAGAGACACAAATGCTGCGTTTCTTAGAGAAGTCTGTCATGATGTTAAGACGGAACCCGAGCTGATCCCCATTGACTCTTCTCAGTCGATCCCAGGGAATGTGGAGGAGAGAGCTCGTCTCGACATATCTGCTCGAGGGTTGTGGGGACCCTTCCAGAGGACAATGTTTGATGTCAGGATCTTTCATCCAAATGCTGACTCCTACAAAATCCGGGACATCAAATCAGTGTATGCTCAGCACGAGAATGCGAAGAAGAAAGAGTATGAACAGCGGGTCATCCAGATAGAGAAGTGCAGCTTCACACCTCTCGTGTATAGCACATCAGGAGGAATGGCTCCACAAGCTGAAGCCTTCCATAAGAAGATAGCAGAACTTGTTGCAGAGAAAACGAACGATTAACGAAGAATACCGTGATGTAATCAGTCTGATGCGAACGAAACTATCATTTGCACTCCTGAAGAGTGTATTGGTATCAGTCAGAGGATCCCGTGGCAAATCCTCTCGCGATCGCGAAGTGCCAATTTCTGATATTTCGTTCAATCTCATTCCAGACGGGATGAAGGGAAGTGCCAGATTTTCCTAACTTAGAACCGTGCTGGCCATTGGCATTTGCGTTTCGTTTCAGTCATTCTTCGGTTGTTCGGACGTATTCTATTTTATCTCTCAATTTAGCCCTATCTACTGAGTCATGAGCCATGACTTATGTAAACAATTGCCCCAATATTGAAGTTTATGGAAAGAGATCCTATCTGGACCAAATGAAGCAACAAATGTCATAGAACAATCAGAAAAAAACAAATCCAGAAAAGAATTGGTGCTATGTATAGAGCAAGCAGCCTTATGCCCATCAAGTATAGGAAAATGTTTGCTAACTCACTTATGCTGCCCCATTTTGATTATCTTGACACTATCTATGGACGTGCATCTAAAAGTAAGTTGCAAGAGCTAGACATCCTATATAAAAAAGTGGCTAAGATCGCACTTGGAGTTGACCGAAGAGAGAGCAGCATAAAAGTTTATAAGGATATGAAGTGGCTCCCTCTCCACTTGAGACGTCAAGTTCATCTGTCGACCTATATGTTCAAAATCCTCCATGGGAGCAGCCCTTCAAATTTTATCAACAAATTCAACTATATATCTGGAGGAAGTAGGAATGGAGCACAGTGTAACTTGTACACCCCTAGATCTAAGAGCCTCAAGAATTTCTACTATCTAGGTGCCAAGGCATGGAATACTATACCACCCAATCTGAGAAATCTGGACGACGCTGGAACATTTAGCTGTAAACTTAAAACTATGCTAATTGAATCTATCACAAACGACTCAAAATACGAGGTAAACAATGCCTTCGACTTTGTTTACAATCCCTGCGCACAGAAACCTTGATGAAATAGAAAACCCCCTTGAATCTAGTATCTCCCCTGTTTCACAGTGTCTGTCAAGTTTGTACTCATTTGCAAACAGATATTGTGAGATGAGGGAGCGATTGCTAATTTATTTTATTTTGATTTATTTTGTTGACTTTTTAATATTCTTGACTTGGGACTGTCATAAATAGCAGCCTGACCTTGGCAAGTCATTAAACTGTACTTTATCTCTGTAAATAAGTTAAATAATTTTGACTAGTATGTACTGTTCTAAGAGTACACTTTCTTATTCTCGTTAACATATGATTATTGATATGATTAGGCCTCTAAAGGGTGGCCTTATTAACAGTCTTTACGATTGACGAAGTGCTCTCCCTCAGCACTACCGAGAAGCTGCTCATAGTACACTAAATTATATAATAGTCCAGTGCTGTAAAACTTATTTTCAATTCAATTCAATTCATTAAAATCATACACTTGGGTCTGAACTCTGAAGAGCAGTAGGGCCAAGGTATATTCTAGCCCTACTGCTCTGAAATGCACTAGGGCCATGGCCAGACTGGCCCAGCCGCTTCCTCCATCCCTGCTGTAAATCAGCTGCCTAACTGAGATAGTAAGATAGTAGTGAGTATTGGGTGTATGGGGGAAGATGGCGCTAACTAGCTAACTTTCCTTGCGGACCGGCAGATATTCCAGACATCTGCCATTAACATTTAACAGTCCCTTGCCCCCAGAAAGGGTTGTGATTTTGAATTATTATAGAAACTAGAAAGAATGGTAAGAAACAAAGAGATCTTGGTTTCTTCAATCTTGATTGTCAATTCATAACAAACAACAGAGATTAAATAAAGTAAAGCTGTTCAGTAATCATATACTGTGAACTTGTAATCCTTCGTAAAGCCAAACTGGTGACCCTATTTGATTACACCTATTACATTAGTCTACCTAATAGCTCTCTTCGACTTAAAATCAAGGCATAACTTATCGAAGAATCTAAAAGTATTCATACATAATGCAGTTACCAGAAGTCTTTCTAACCGTAATAAAATAGAGACATTATTTACAGTTAATGTAGTTACTTAGAATGGGCGTCCTTAAAATAATAAAAATTATTTACAGAGTATTCAAGTCGTTAAAAAATTTGCAACCATATATCAGATAAAATATAGAGCGCCTCATGTCATAAGTCCGGTAGACTGTTCCTGAATAACTGCACTCTGTGACCCGCGTCCTTGATATTAAAGACTATAAATTTAAAACACGTTCTATACTGTGATCATGACTGCTCCAACTTCCTCCTGAACGATGTCTGTAGGGCTGAGAGAGGGGTTGTGAGCGTCATGAGTAATGTATAAGCCATAATATAACATCACACTGGACTGGGGTGGTGGGGGACAATTACCAGCATTGAGCTCCACTTTATCAACCCGGGGCGGGACTGGGGGAGGCAGGTGGAGGGCCGGAGACGACCGCACGGGATCGGACCCTACTTCCACAGTGTCCATTATCGGCGGGGAGTTACTGCTCTCGGCTGCAGTAGCAGTGTGAACGTATCGCTGGGGTGGGTTTACACTCTCCATTGACGTACTCTTCCGTAGTGCATGCTCACTCTCACCCTGAATATTACGTTCAAACGTTAGATCAATTTCACGTTGAATCTTCAATACGTATATTTCATTTTCTGATCAGAACACAGCCAAATCCACAGTGCTATTATAGTTCATGTTCCCACTAACCGTATGTGAGGGAGGTTTAGCGACAGGAGGCAGACTTCTTGTCACATCAGTCAAGTCAGGGAGTGACCGCCTTTGCAGATTGGAGGTAAAAGTTGTGGGAGACGGGGGTTCGCATGCGTGTGAGTATTGCCGTAACTTGACCTACTGCACAGGATACGTCATGATGTCATCAAAATAATGAGGCTGGTGGCTGGTGGCGTCAAAGCACAATAATTGGGAATAACTATTACACGAAATTGTCTCATCTCTAAACTCATCGAGATTTTTCATTTCTGAAAGGTTAAGGGCGACTTTCCTCTGCATCAGACCCTTGTCATAGAGCTTCTTCACGTTGTTAGATGATGCAAGTGTATTGCTTTCCTGAGCAATATGTGAGTATTAGGTGAATATGGCTAGTACATGGAATGTGTGGATTGTGAAATAACATGAACACTGCAATCAAGGGAGACACTAAAATTTCCGCGAGCAATTCATTCATCTGAATCAAAATATGCCGTCATGCCTACCTTTCCTCTAATCCTAGCCGAGGACCCGGTCTCCCCGCCCAAATTGAACATCGTCCTACAGTTGTAGTCCATACTGCAGTAGTTCTCGATGTTCTGTATCTCGCGTGATACCATTCTCATCTTCTCAAAGTTGATAAGACCCCCTTCCACCTTCGTGTCTATACCTGACAGGGTATGTTAGTTACGACGGCCGACAGTTGCAAGTACCTAGAATATGTGATGGTTGGGTGCCAGTTTGATTCGATCGGAAATTATAATTACCCTAAAATATAAATTTAGCATCAAATAACTTTTTCCCCTTTTTTACACACTATAAGAAGGGTTTCACAAAGCTGAAATAAATAAACAAAAAGGTGTCGACAGATAATTGGTAATGGGATTGTAATGAAATGAGTTTAATCCGGTCAAATCGTATAATCAATCCAATTAAGTCTGATCAAACCAATTAACAAGCATACGAAATAGCCAAATATGTGGCTTATGAGAGTGAGGTTCATTTACCACCCTACGTTCTACCCCTGACAATTTATCCTCTACATTTTACCCCCTACGGTTATATTTCTTGAAGTTAATACGCATCCATGTTTGATTTTTATTAAGATTATAAAACAGTCTCCGATCTTCAACCAGCGGCTGGTTTTCTATGTTACTCTTAATAGCACTCAAATAGGAGAACCCGTGCATATCACTCGGTTCAAGCACAGCTTGTTCATTCCAGTCATTCCAAGCTGTGACATAGTGAAGATTAGGACTGTGAACGAAACCATCACTTGACACAGGAAGACGATTGAGCATTCGTTCAAAAGACAACCTCAAGTCCTTTCTGAAGGTCTCGGGTGAGATTATTTCAATAAGAGGACTTGCTGAATTGAGATTGGAATCATTGAACGATGTGAATGATCCCCATGATTGAAGCAGATTGAGTTTCTCTGATCTCAGATCAGAGCTGATGGATGAATTGAAGTTTTCCTTGTCAGCAACTTCTTTTAAGTTAGGGTTCATGAGTATCATTGATTTGTATAAAGTATTGTCTGGAAACGAATCAGCAAGAATTTCATTAAAGGTGACCGCATCTCCGAGAATGAAAGAAAAATATATGCCGAGCAAACCACTTTGCCTAGCCAACTGAGTCCATAGTTCTAGAATAGGTTTGGTGTGGGAGGGATCAGCGTGCTTGATGACAAATATTGGCTTTCCTTCAACGAGTATATAGTTGGGATGCTCGAAAAATGGTAAAAGATACTCGAAATGTGCCCTCCACTCTGCTTCATCCCCATATTCTGAGCTGGAGTAAGATTTGCTCCCTCTCAGCCTGACCCATTTGTCAGGCATTGGAGCGTTATCCCAACAAAACATGAAAGGAAGGTCAGGATGGCCATCTTCCAACATTAGCTCAGGAACCTTCCCAAAGTGGGCTTTGCTTGCAGACCAGTTATGATAATACATGAATCCATGAAGCCCAGCTGCTTTTGCCATTTCACCTTGCTTCTTGCGGGTTTCGACTTGAGTTATGTCGTAGAAACCGAGCCCACCCTTCTTTGGCGACAGTGGCTTAGCCACAGTTTCAACTGTATTGAAGAATTTCCAATAAGTATTTTCATTCTTGTTCTCTGTATTCTCTTGTGATCCAGAAACATAAATCGCGATGGGCTTGGCGGGGACTGCAATCTCGGCGATGGTCACACCCTTCAAGAAAGGAATCGTCCCGAACATTCTCTCTATAGCGTGCTCCATCTGGGCATCTCTTCGATATTTGACACTCCATTTTGAAGAGAGCCAAGGTAGAATTCTGACCCAATCTTTGACACAGAAATCTTCATACTTGCTCCAAAACATTGTTCCCGCTGCAAACGTGAAGTCTGCTGTTGTATCCAGATCAGTTCCATACATTTCTCTCCATATGAGTCCCATGTTTTTCATGTTAGATCTGAATACGGCAGCCTGGGAAAAGCCTCCCCAAATGCGGAATGCGTTATAAAGTGGATTCTTGGTGGGGATTATCATAGTTCGTTGCATAACGAATCCCTGAGGGGCAATCATACCGATGTTACGATCATCCCCCAACGCCCTGATAGCAGTCATGACGCTGCCTGGAGAGCCACATAAACTCTCATATGCGGCCCCACGCCACACACTATCACTTTTAGAGTGGACCTTCAGGAACACGTCGTAGTGAAAATTTCTGTTCTGGACAAAGTCGAGCTGCTCTAAGAACTGCTTTATGTCATACCCTTCATTGACTCCAATTTGAAACCCAAAAACCTTGTTACTCCCCAATGACTCTATCTTGAAAGTCAAGTCAACTATATCGAAATTTTTCTTGTGACTTATAAAAACATCGAAGGTGAAAGGAGGGGGTGGTTCCACATCAACCCAAGGGTAGGAGCTGAAATTGTCAGCAAGAATTTTAGCTTCCGCCACATTTCTGATACACTTCATCACATCATCATATACCCCAGGGTTTTGCAGTCCGAAACCCTGTACAAATAGGGCTATTCTCTTTCTGGATATAGGTGGTGAGGTGTCAATGCCCTGCAGGTCCTGACACAAAGAGTTTCTTACATGAAGATAGGAACAAATAAACGTGCATATAACAATTAGACTGAACATCATGCGCCGTGACTTCCGGAAGATGGTTAAGGTGAAGAGAGTTGGAAGTCGAGTCCATGATCCCCAGTTTTTGTTCATGATAAGAGATCTGTCGGAGATAACTGCACCCTTCCCCACTGCACCCTTGGTGATATCGCTATGGCAGTCCATCGAATGTTACGATATAGGTTTATTGAACGACGTACGGTTATAGAAATAACTTGAAGAAAACAAAACGATGATTTGATACTTGTGCAAGGACAAGAAATTTGTGTGCATGCCAAGTCAAAAAACTAATGCTGCGGTCAATGCGTGATTTGTGAGATAGATCGCAGAACAGTGAAAAGAAATTATATCACATGCACTGATAGAAGGTATATGACAAGACTATCAGTATCAGGGAATGTGCACAATTTTGAACGTGGTTTCTCAGAAAAAATCTCCGCAACACACCTCAGAGAGAAAGAGAGAAAGTTTGTTAAAATGATAAACTGACTGGTTCCCATTTCTCCACATGAGACTTTTGCATTACTCCCCAACTACGAGGACACTGAATACATACACCAACTTATCTACACGTACGTGCAAAATTTCAAGTATGCGAGGCATCATACCATGTTATACGAAGATGATTATAGTTCAATCGTCTGTTTCATTCAGATAGAATATAACACCAATTATGAAGGTTAACAATTATAAACCGTTACCTAGGTGGATGAAAGTCAGATCTTTCTTCAGGACAGGGAAGAACGGGATCATGGGTGCTCTGCACGGGGCGTTGTTCACCAGGTTCCGATACTTGTACATATTTCGGGATGGATCCAGGAGGTCGTGTAAGTCCTGAAGCGGGGGAGATGTGATTTGAGAGCAATGTGGAGCATTCTGCATTTCGCAACCATACTCCGGCTCGGGAGTATGGCTTGATAAAAATTGTCCAGAGTATTGCTCTCTGACACATCTTTCATCGTTATCAATCATTACGTGTTAGCCGTGAAATAATGCAGGATAATGAGATATCAGTTGGAAATTGACGTGAGAGTAATTGTAGTCAGGGCCAAGTTCATAGGGCTACATTAAATGTAGGCTACATTACTATCCTACTATCACACTTATCACAATGTCAAAGATTATTTTTTCAAACAGTGTTTTTTGTACATTATGCTTACACCGCGTTGTCGCCGAAAAAGAACCGTACGCTATGAAAGCGGTTTAAAGAGAAATGCGTGTTTCACCGGGGAACGCTCTTGGCAGCCAGACGAGCTGTTGCGAACTCCGGTTTTTTGCAACCACACATCACATTTCAATCACCTTCACTCTTACCCCACTCTCTTATACCCTCAAAAATTGAGAACTATCCTCTTACAGACTGCAATACATAATAGTTACATGATTTTTAACTATCAAAATGTATCGACAAAATTGAGTATTTGGAGGATTAAAAAGAAAGAAGTGTGAGGGTTCGATTTTGATAATGTGAAATTATACAAGTACTTACTAATACATTTTCAATTTCAAATGAAGATCACAAACGTACCTCGAATGCCTTGTACCACTTAGAGGGTACCTTGGCCCAGGTATCCTCGAGTCGTTTCAGAGCTGGGTGAGCCAATCCAGAGAGAATGCAGAACATATTCGGGAATCCCAAGTACAAATTACTCTCAACTTCAAAAACTGCTTGATCATCCTAGCTCGTTTTGGAATGTTTTTCTCTGTTACTATCTCAGTAGCCACCCAGTACATTTCAGTGTTAACTTTCTCAGTGAACGCCTGTAAGATCAGGAATTGAGATTTACTCCTTAATAAACTAAAGGAATCAAACACAAATTGGGTACACTGAAGCTACCGATAACCAAGACCAATAATGTGAGGCTGGTCATCCACTAACCTCCAAATTGCTTTGTCCATAGCCACTCTTTATCCCCAACAGATCGGTCACGTATTCCACAGTTTCGATCTTCTTAAAGGAGTCGAAACTCTGTCTTACGGTTATCCTTCAGATAATACTGTGACCTCAGACTCAGCCTGGTAGCCAGGTTGCGAGTGGAGGGAGCCAGTTGCTTCTGTCGGACAGCACCCGCGTGCACAGCTATCACCTCACGCAACGCGAAGTTCGAGATATCCTCCAGAATCTCAAACTGTGGGGGAAAGTTACAATTATCTTTATTGGACAGGGGTTATCAATATCTTCAGTAAGGCTGAGAATGAATTTTCTGGGGACTTCACTTCTGAAAGTGGGAGGGGAATGGAACTATCAACGGATGCGCTTGTCTTGAGCTAGACTGGGGGCGCAGCCCCCAGAAGCCAGACGTTTTCTGTTGATAAAATGAACGTTGTACTAGGATCGTATTCTGTACACAAATTTGAGAATTTTAGGCTCAAAGTTTCTTAGTTTCTAATTTTGAATCAACGGATTTTCTTAATTTTTCCAGGATTATGGGCTAAGTTTCTTAGATTTTCGGAAATCGTAGGCTCAGTTTCTTCTAGAAAGTTTCTCATAGAAAAAACTGGGTGTATCCTTGTGTTTGAACATAGCTCCGAAGTAAGCAAGTAGACCCCCAATTTTTTACGTTTTTATGTTCTCTGGGTCATGATGGACATAACTGGAAAGTTTTTATGTTCTTTGGGTCATGAGGGACCTAGCTGGACGTTTCAATAAAATGTGACGACCAGTTTTCGAGTTATCGTTGTACCAAAATACCATGCAAATCGCCTTAATTTTGGTACACTTTAGTCTTAGCTCCTAATGGAGTTACGTCACACAGAAAATTATGCGTAACGCGCGGTGACATCAAAAGAGTATTCCATGCGCGCACGAGTGTTTTTATACGCGCGCGCGGAATTTGCGTCTACATCAGAATTCAAGCTAACTTTCCACTCTGCATGCATGGTTCGCAGAGTGGACT
This sequence comes from Beroe ovata, assembly GCA_946803715.1. Taxonomy (NCBI): domain Eukaryota; kingdom Metazoa; phylum Ctenophora; class Nuda; order Beroida; family Beroidae; genus Beroe; species Beroe ovata. The sequence continues at coordinate 37,272 of CAMPET010000100.1, forward strand.
ATAAACTATAGCTATCGTGTTGGCAGTTGATCACAATAGAAAATCTCTCTTATAGGCTATAGCAATGAAAATAAATTAAATTCTATCTTTACAACCGGTTTGGTAGAGTGCACTATCAACTGTTAAAAATGGTACCACTTTGTTAAAAGTGGTCAAAGTCAACCTCGTGTGATCGATCATCAGCGGATAGAAAATCAATGATTGATACATATACATCAATGGTATACATATCAAATTTAGTCATCATCATCAATGGTGATGTTTGTCACTGGTCTGAGCGGTAGCTCGATCGTGACGGGGGAGTTGCATCGCATCAGTCTTCTGGTAGAGTGCTTCTTCTGTTGGGAAGTTCTCTTCTCTCTATTTCCCGCCTTCTTCCGGGACTTCCTCTTGTTAGACGGCCGCTGCTGTTGCTGAAAACATGAGGTGTAGATAATCGCCGGGAAAATCATTACCGCGATAACATGAGGTTAAAACATGAGGAAAAACACCGGCATAAAATCATAACAGATAATACCGATTACCAGTGATGAGTAATGAAGTGCAGGTACATCACTATTTACCTGTTTCTTGCTACATTTATCATTGCACCGTGTTTTACTGCTACAGTTACAACATTTCAAGTGTGTTTTCTCATGATCTAGAAGTGACTGTTGACTGGAGAAGACCTCTTTGCAGAATGTACAGAAAAATGCTGAAGGGGGGGGGGGTTAAGTGCAAACATTATAGCTGATATGAAGCCCTTTTACCAATACAACAATATCTGGGAAATAGTCCCAAAAGAGCTATGGGCGTGGGTTACTGGGCTACGCCGAAATCACGCAATGGCGCCGTAAGGGCGTTATTCGCGGGGCGTCTCGGGCCGTGATTGGGACATACTTGGAGAGGTGATGTCAGATCCAAGGTGAATCACAGAATCTTGAGGTTCAACAGGCATGTCAGGTATCTGTACAATAATCTCAGGGGCAGTCCTGCTAATCGTCCTATCTCTCAGTCGCAGACTCTTCCTCTGGCCGGAGGTTGCAGCGGGTGTGCTTTTTCCCCTCCCAGCCGTGTGGATGTGATGCGTGCTGAGGTGCCTGTCGTATTCACGCTTCGTGCACACCCGTTTGGAGCACAGCGTGCATGTGTGCGGGCTGGTCACCTCATTCCGTTTCCTGTATATAATGAGGGGTGTCATTGAACCCTCAGAGACATAAGATATCTAGATTATGCTACCCAATATATTTAACTTTTTATGAATGAAAATCTTTAATCTTCCATTCATTTCGTTATCTAAGGTTACTTGATACAAGCTACATAACATCATCTTACGTTGCTTGGTGTTTCTGTAGTCCGGATATGGTTGGCCATGTCTTCTTACAGTCAATACACTCGAAGGGGAACAGGTCAACGTGGATTTGCTTGTGTCTGGCGAGGTCTTCCTCAAACCCAAAAGAGTAGAAACACCTAATATAAAGTAGGAGTGTTTTAGGATATTATTCCCTACAAGAATTGATCCCTGGTAAGAGTTGACAACCACGCGACGGCAACTAGCAGGGTTGAAAAATGATCAATTCAAATCATGTCCCTGGCATTGAGTAGAAACAGCAGTGTACCATTTCATACCTGGAACATCTTATCGAGCGTCTGTTACAGCACTTTAGCCGGTGTGCATCCAATTGGAACATTACACCAAATACTCGACCACACGACTCACACAGCACACCCCACGCACTTTTCTTGCCTGGGAGTGTATACATTGTACAATACATTCATATACATTATACAATGTGTACATTGTGCACGACTCACACAGCACACCCCACACACTTGTCTTGCCTGAGAGTGTGTACATTGTACAATACACTCATATACATTATACAATGTGTACATTGTACACTACTCACACAGCACACCCCACACACTTTTCTTGCCTGGGAGTTGTGGGAGTACATTATACATTGTACACTCATATACAATGTACAGTGTACAGTGAACATTGTACACGGTATTTGATTTGTTTACTGATGCCCTGAGTCTAAATAATGCAGTCTAGTAGCTGTAAAATCACTACCTAAGAAATACAATAAGTTACAATATACACACAGCTATACACAATGTGCAGTATACAGGGTATACCCACTGTATAGTGTATAGTTGTACCTTTACACAAGTTACAGTAGAACCTACAGTATGTAAATATACGTTATAGTAAGGAATGGCGTTTCCCATAGTTACACCACTCACTAACTCCTGCTCTTTAGGGTGCGTGTGTGTATATGCATGTCTTTCAACGTGATTATCCCTTATAAGGCAATACACAGCAGCAGACGTGGTGTGGGGTATAATCCAACAGGGAATAACAGACGAAAAGGCAGGATATTTGAAGTGCGGACCGTAACACAAAATAGCGCGGTGAAAAATTCACTGAGGAAAGTATGAGATCGCTGAATATATCGTTTCGACTCAAAACATAATCGGTTTCAGGAGATACAAAAATAAGAGCACTTCAAATAGTGTATAATTCATACAATAGATGGATGTCATGGTTTTACCGTCTGGGTGGTTGAGCTCCATATGATTATCGTAGTGTTCCCTGACACAGAACGCCATCTTACACATCTCACAACACAGTAGTGAACTGAGGGGGGGAGGGGGTTAACTTCTACTGTCACATTCCCCACATTGTAGTTGTACATTCTACACTGTACATTCTACACTGTACATTATACATTGTACATTGTACATTGTACACATCTCACAACACCTAGAACACACTTGTACAATGTACATGTGGTTTGTCAGTGTACACTGTACAATGAACATTGTAGTACTGTACAATGTACATTGTATACAATGATATGTCAACATGCATACGCTGACAACACTGATAATACAATATACTGATCACAATATACTGACAACACTGACAACACAATATACTGATCACTGTATACTGACAACGCTGGTAACACAGTATACTGATCACAGTATATTGACAACACTGATAACACAGTTTACTGATCACAGTATACTGACAACACTGACAACACAATATACTGATCACAGTATACTGACAATACAATATACTGATCACAGTATACTGACAACACTGACAACACAATACACTGATCACAGTATACTGACAACACTGACAACACAATATACTGATCACAGTATACTGACAATACAATATACTGATCACAGTATACTGACAACACTGACAACACAGTATACTGATCACAGTATACTGACAACACTGACAACACAATACACATAACACACATACTTGTAATGCACATCCAGTTCCTCCGTGTCACTGAACCACTGCTGACACTGGTGACAGAATGATCTCTGAGAATCGGGTGAAGGAGCAAGTACCAATGCACTGAGAGGAACCAGTTTGCCTGCGATAAATACCAGTCTGAGTCACCAACAATCTTACACCGGGTTGATGCATCCAAAATCAATATCGGAATGATAAAATACGAGATAAGAGTAATCATCCATAACATGACCCACTTCACCTAGATAAAAACAGAAAAAAGTAATTATTCGGCGCGATAACAAAGCAATGACAGGATACTCACTGACAACTTGGTTAGCAGAGTTACCGCCAGTTCCCGCGCTATACACCATCTGATTGGAGGACACTATTCGGGAACCCGATGACGTCACCAGAGTACACACGCCAGAGTTCTGGCCCGAACTGCCTGCCTCAGCTGGCGGGAAGCGTATCTGGGCGGCGGGCACTGCTACAGCGGTCAGTGACGAGGAGCTGGGAGGGAGGAGCAACCCGGAGTCCCGGTCTTTGATAGCTATGATCGGGACCATAGTACCGGTCCCAGCCGCGTGTTCCGATTGTATAGTCACATTGGGGGCGATTTCATTGGTCGGGAGAGTGGTGGAATTTGATTGGCTGGTAGTGGACGAAAGGGTGACATCATTGGTTGAGGTATTGACGGGATATGGTCTGACGGAAGGGTCAGTATTTTCACCCTGACGAGAAGTACTGGTTGGGAAAGGCTCAGCTGGTTTATTATTCTTCGCGGAAGTTTTCTGTTTTTTCCTCCGAGTCCGACCGGGCGGTTTGGGGGAAGCATCCTGCACAATTTCGACAGTCTCTACTACAGGCCGGATGGGGATGAAGGTGTTTGACCCCTGGGGGGCCGATGAATCGGGAGATAAGATCTGAATCTCCGGGGAGAGTGCGTTTCTGACTCGCTGTCGCTGAATCAGGGTCGCTTCCATCATCTCCGGATCTTGACTCTGTCCTGCACATGGAGATGCATTGTGATCACAATATGGTAGACTGCAGTAGTCGATAATATGGTTTTAACTCCAATAGGGGCGGGGCAGAGTCTGCATATTATGACAGACTTAAGATAGCAGGAATTCTTTGCAAAGTTTGCCAAAAACACACTACACACTATTGATCCCACCTTGCGCATCCTGGCTCTCCATCAAGCGGCTAATGAGCAGTTGAAGTAGTTCAGGCTCGTTTGAGAGTTGCTCAATAGCTTCCTGCAGCTCTTCATTCAGCCCCAAGTCCTGCAGAAATAACAGGGCACTATTATTGAGAAATGACGGAAACATCCTCGCCTATTTGTTGATGGTACTCAGCCAACGCAACTGTCCCCCTGTCCAGCAATATGCAAACCTTCGCACTTTGATATGAGAACTTACCTGTTCAAAGCCAGTGTACTAATGTGGTGATCAGTGTACTTACCAGTGTACTTGTTCGTGTAATACTTACCTGACTGTGTCTACTTCACGATATACACTTCACGGTGTATAAGCTTACCAGTATAACACTAACTGTGCAATATACCTACTTACCAATGCTGATGAAGATATATCGGGAACGTTGGTCTCCACATCCACTATAGAGTCTGACTGATCAGGTTGTGATGTACCATCACCACAACTATCAGCCGCACTGCCCACTCCCATTCTGCCACGCTTCCCTGGGGAGGTCGGTCAATTTGGCATGTTTCAGATCACTGCAGCAGCGCCATCACAAGAACGGGCACGAGAAGGGGGGTCATACGGGGGGGGGGTCGAAACATCAAGAACAAATCGGTCATCGGCTCAGTATGTGACAGTGTTATAATGGCGCGACAATGCCCGGGTAATATTTCAATTCTCGGAAGTACATGATTTTCGGAGACTATTATGTGCACTGATTCTAAACTCCGGCTCCACAATGATACTCACTGGATCGCTGTTTCTTGGGATCTAAGATAGCAGTTATACACTCCAGTGTAAGATGGTCTGCATCGAGATCCAGGAGTGATAACTCTTTTCTAATCTGTGTGAAAACAATCAATTGTAATTGTAGATACCTATTACACATGATATGTATATTGGGATATTCAATCGCTACAATGACCGCACCGTCTAAGCGTATAGTACACTGATATCAATTTCTAATTAATATGGGAAAATAATATGGGAATTTTTCCCGAATTCCAAATTTCCCCCATGACATGAGTATCTGATGACATTGTCCACATTGGGCCGAATCACTACACTGTTCAAAGCATGGTCGTCCCACCTTGTAACTCAGTCTCCGACTGTCTCCACCACAGTTGAACTTGCGCATAACTTCTATAGCTCGTGCTTGCCCTGGAAAATGGGTACGTGTAAAATGTGACACATGATAAATTGTAACTGGACAACTTGAAACAAAAAGGAAATCAAAATTTTTGGTGATAACTTGAGCCTGAAAAAAGAAAGAGGGCGTGAAAGCGATAATAATAGGGAAGGAAAAAGGGCGTGATGGGATGATAATAGGATGAAAATAAAGCGAAATCTAGAGTTATCAATCCTCCAGAAGACACAGTTTCCCACCTTCTTGAGGTGGATGGTTATGTTGGACAGTGGTTGTGAGCTGGTGCTCTTCATTGCAGTATATCCGGGTCGCACACTTAGTCTTGTACTTGGCCCGACAAGCCCACGTGGATCCACGGGCTGGGGGATACCGGGGAGTCAATGTACAATGTACAGTGTACAATGTACAATGTGTAGTGTATAGTGTATAATGGGGGATACCGGGGAGTCAATGTACAATGTACAATGCACAATGTATAGTGTATAATGTACAATGTATAATGTACAATGTATAATGTA
>CAMPET010000100.1:61677-73592 GCA_946803715.1 Beroe ovata
TGATGGAACATTGGCACTCACAATAACAACATCACGATAACAACAGAATTAAAGGCAGATATCATCAAATACTGACATTCATGCACGTTGCATCCCCCCATCAGGAGGCATATCAGTGCGATTCACTGTGACACCGTGCCAAACCGAGCATGAAGCATGCCATCTATAACACGAGCTGTCAGACTGCGATCACACGTATTGCAGTCTGACAACCTGACAACCTAATAGGTTGACAGCATGTAGCACTAACAACCTACACACAAACGTCACATCATGTAATGATAACACAATATGTTGCTGAATGCTGATACCAAACAACTGGTACAAAATTGCCGATCTATGACCCTGTCGATAATTTCATTGCGCCGCGCAACGAAATTCTCGTGGTTTACATCACTCGACCAGTAAAACTATACTGGCGCAGTGCCAGGACGTATAGTACATTGGGGTGTACCTGTTGGCGACTGGTTCGGTAGATCGAATACAATGCAGTCCTGAACTGCACGGTATTGTCTGTTGCACGTGCTAGCGTTGACATACACCGTCTCCCCGTCTGTCGTTATGCCTGGGTCTGTCTCAGGAGAGGGAGTGTTGTCAAACACAAGGAAATATTGTTATGAGTCGTATAGAGATTGGCAGACAATAATAGATATGCTCAGATATTTGACGGGAAAATCATACATTGGTATCTGGTACTATTCTAGGGCTAGTATATTCGCATACCAACCCACATAGGTAGTAGGGTGTAGGCTGATTGTCAAACTACACAGATGTTTGGGCTCACCTTCATGGATATGACCGAAGACATGGTACTTGGGGTGAACTCTGGTCTGTACAGCTCGGAGAAGATCAACACACCCACCACGGAGTCCGTTATTGGTCAGGTCACCGTGCACTGCGGTGGATAATACAAGTTAGCTTGTTGTACAAGGTCAGGTTAGGAATCAAATGGATAGCAAAACGGTGTACATTGTGCTTTTGAGAACAGAGTGGCGACATATTGATATAGTGCCGGACTCAGATTACAAAATGCTGTGACCGTGATCTCAAGTATACTGACTTATTGGTGGTCCGTGTGTCATGAGGATATCTGTATCATCTGGTATCTTATCCCACACAGAGTGTAACTCGGCTCCCCGGGTCAAGTTGTACGCCCACCCACAGAACTCTGGCTGCCTGGGAAGTACTGTCACTACTTTCATTGTCGCGTTATCAAAAGGGAATTATCCGGCGTCGTGAAATTGAATGGCAGTCTGAAGGCGGTTCGACCCGGAATGATTTTGTTCAAGAGCGTGGCTCTGGCTTCAGGGGGCTGCTGCCCCCAGTCTCCTGCTGTTTTATTTTCAGGACTGCAAGGCACTTATATGGAACGTGTAAGGCAACATCGGACGACCTGTTGTTTTTTATCGTTTTTAATAGAGTTGAACAACTGGTTCGGAAAATTGATGTTCAAAGGAGGACAGGTGCCAAGAGCTTTTCGATGTAAAATGTGGACAATGCACATCCACTTCTGAAGGGCGATGCCAACTTCCCAGCTGTATAGAATATCTCACCACGGTGACCCGTATATCTTGATCCCGTTAACCGTGACCCACATATCTTCCAGCAGGACGCAGTTAGTGATACTGTCGATACACTCCTGTCTCTGGTTCACCACCATGTTGAATGTTAGTCGGCGGTCGGCTGTCGGGTCTAGACCCAACTCGTGGTTACCTGGGGCATGGATGTCAACAAAAATTAGATGTCAAACATTAACGTCACAATGTCATACACTAATGTCACATTAATGTCCGGAATTGAAAGAATCATGAGAGCAGATGTAATGAACGCGCCGGGTGGAGGTCAGACTCATAGCTCCTCTAATCGGACAAGTTCATCATTCTCTTAGCTGTTAGTCAGTGCACTGACCTGGTATGACAATCTTGTGCTTGTGGGGCAGACTCCCCATCAACTTACTGAACTCCCTGAACTCCCCCACGGACCCGGACTTGGTCATGTCACCGGCATGTAGCAGAACATCGCCTGATGTCATGTGGGAATAATAGCGGGTGAATATAATAATTATTATCATAATAATATTTCATCAATTACGTTATTAGGGGGAGGAGGGAATACGCTGCAAGTGCAAGCAATAATGCCACATGATTATTATTATCGCAATATTAATGCGATATAAAGTTGTTTCGTTGTGAAGAAAAGAAACAGGTTGATATCAAGTTTTACTTACCGGGGGGTACCTCTATCTGCAGGGGTCTACTATGAGTGTCTGACATACACACAAACCTGGAGAACGTGAGATGAAACCCAAATATCACCACTCATGGTTTGTAGGGCAATTCATCCGTTTCATAGCACGCCTAGCGGTTCAACGCAGCTTAACCGCAGATGAAACTCGATAGTAAGAAGTATCATCAGGATATGTACATACCTCGTGTGATTATCTGGTTTAGGGGTGTCATGAGGGAGTGGTGTCAATCTCTCCACCCGCTGCTTGACACCAATCCGCTGAGCCACCCAGTCCGGGGAGAGGGACCACTTTTCCTCGTAGTTGGTCCAGAAATCTGCTAGTGGCTGGTAACCACGGCGACGCGGGGGCATACAGCTATTGCACAGTGGGTACGTCATATAGTTTAGAAATTTCATTGACCTGAGCCAGTCGACAGCCGCACCCTCGTCCCTCAATGTAGCCGAAATGTACCTTAAACGCACCCCTTCAATGAGCCTGCACCCCAAATGCACTCAAGGCACAGTTCTTTGCGCTCTTAATGCACCCTAAACGTACCCATGTTCCATGTTACACCGTGTTATTATTGGTGTTGAATTAGAATAATCTGATCTGGAACTGTATAAAAATAATCTGAAACCGATGAAAAAATGACTAGGGGGTGCTCAAGCGCCCTCCTGTACTCAGTCACAATTAGCTTGTCCTGCGAGAATGAACGTCCGTGACAAGAGCAGGACATGGTATCCACTCGACACCGTCTAGGAGCTGTATGGGGCGCAACCCTGTTGAAGATCCGCTTGACTGGTTGTAGGAGAAGGTGTGAAGTTCTGTTTGTGGGCACAACTCCACATTAACTGCTTTGTGGGTGTGGTCACGGGTTAATCCTGTCGCTAGGAATATTGTGTGGAGATTGGTAGCGGGTTGGTGTGAGGATTGGTAGGTAGCTCAACTGGCGCGATTCCCGAGGTTTCTTGATCAAATCCAGGTCAATCCCATATTGAGTTTCGCTCCTTCATTGCTGCTTAACAAAGAAACAGCATATTACTGTGATGAGGCAAGATCTGGGTCAAGCAACGTGAGAACTGGCCGGTGGGAACTGCAGGTCGTTGCCAGACACAAGGCTTGTGTCTGGCCTGGTGATGGGTTTCTATGCGCAGCAGCGAGTTAAATCTCATTCTCACCCGACTACGAGTCAAGGGGGGGGGGGCATCTAGGGTGGGTTTTGGGTGCATTCAGGGTGCGTAAATGACCGAAAGGTCTAATTCTTAGTAGTCGTTACTGGATAGTAGGTAGGTAATCAATATCCAATCAAATGGGAACATGCGGTCGAGAAATGAAGCTTAAATGGGATAATAAGAGCAATCAAAAACCAAGTGTGCCAGCGTAATTAAGTGAAATAGGAACTAATTAGTTTTTGTCCACTTCTTGTCCACACCGTGTCTTCATCCTTTTCATAATCATAAACCTTCTTCTGTTCTTCAAATTCAATAGTCAAAACCTCCCGAATTTTCTTCTCAATTACACAATATCTTCCGGCGGATTAGGTGATGATTAATGATGGTGGTCAAGCTGGTCAGCCCCCAATTTCAGTCATCTGGAGTCCACTGTTGGGATCCTCCTCTTTACCACGGATCTCCATGAAATGACGGACAAGTTTACACAGCCCAGCAGCAGAGAAGATCAATACAAGTATGACTGATGTCGATGCAAGAAAAACACTCGAAAACACGAATGGATCAGATAGTTTGGGTTGCAATAGCGTCTTAATATGATTCTCATTGATAAGCATCTGCGATGGTGTGGATGAAACTGCTGTGCTCTCTACAACATCCATTATCGGAGCTTTGACACATGTCAAGAACCGGATAGTGCTACTGCACGTTATGTTGTACTCTGGAGCGAAGTCGAGCTCGTTAACTCCGAATGTATCGAGACACCTGACCGTGATTATCTGTCCGGGGAGCTGGTAGGGAGAATCAGAGTCGTGCTTCAGGTAGCCGTAGAGAATGCTCTCGTTGGATAAGTAGCACAGATTTTCCGAAACCAGAGCATCGTCTGTGTAGTCGACGGGCTTGTCCCGGAACTCAATGGAGAGCTCGACCTCGTCTTTGCCCGAGCGACCTCCCCCTCCCGCAATTCTGGTAGAGCAGTCCTTGAACGGGTATCTCTGATATCTGAGACTTATCGTGTTCCCTCCCTTCTTCTTGCACTTGTATATGAAGAGCGATTGCTCCCACTGATTTGATCTGAATCCTATGCATGGTTTATCTTCGTCAGGTACTACACCACTGCTCAACTCTAGCGTTATCTCGATACCACGTTTGGGGGGCCCTGCACTCCGCTTCAACTGCAGATTCCACGTGTTGGAACTATTGTGGGTGGAATGACACGGGGACAACATCAAATTGAACGATTCCACTTTGACTTGCCGAGTCTTCCCCTGACCCCCCACCTCCTTCAGATACTGGTACTTCAGAGCTGTCATGCACTTGTCTGAGAGTGGATACCGCATGTCACGGACCAACCAGCCCTGCCCTAATGCCAGGTCGGAAACTCCGTTCTCTCCGCACCGCCTCCCTCTTATACAGTGTTTGGAGGCGGTGAGCACTGTTGACGGGGCGTCCGCGACAGACACTCTGTATTTTATACGAGGAAAGAGGAAGCAAGTTTGTACGTCGTACTTGTATGAGAATACAATACACGATTTAAAGTACCTACAGAAAGTCCAGCATCGGTTGAGGCTAGATGTACGGAATTTGGCGAGTGAAAGATGGGCGGCAGGCATTTCCCCAGCAATGAGGCAGGACTGATCGATTTCATCTGTCTCAGTGATACTCTGCTGATGTGGCGTCGAACGGGGTGTTTCCTGAAAATGAACCAAGGTGAGTTCGAGACAAAAACTTTGCACATCTAGTACAAATCCCACCAATTTTTTGTCATTCAATATTTTGGGACCGGTGACTCAACAACGTAACGAACGGCGAAGACAGTGTCATTTTACACTTTTACCGTTGTTGTAGGCTGCGTAAAACCCGTTCTAAAGTTGGCGGAATTGCTTCGTCGCACGGAATTTCGCGGGAAAGTCGCTGGATCGGTTGTGATACGAGTTTCCACTGCATTGGTGCTCAGAACTGAGCCAAGGACGTGAAGTAGTACGAGAAAAACTGTATAGAGCCTGACGTGGACATGCCCATGTATCCTCGGCATTTTGGTCGTGTTGTAACAAAATACACCGGATAACAACAACACAGTGAGGTTCACGCAGCTGAAGAGCCTCAACTCTTAGCAGCCGGGAATGTTGAAATATTGTGTTACTGAGGGCGAAATTTTAATAGTTTTCTTTTGTGATAAAAATTACATTGTAGTCCAGTGAAGAGCTCTTGACCGTGTTACATGTGACATTTGAGCTGTGGCGCTCCCAAATGCTTCGCTCACGGCGGATACAGTAATTTATAATTATCCCTTACATAGAAAACGACGGGGATATTTGTTGAAAAGGATATGTTCATCATAACTGCAGAATCATTTATCTACAGTACAGTGAATATTGGGTATGCAAGGGAACGTGCTCACATATTCAATCAAAAACTTAAACAGAGAAGTGCGTAATTCAGAGTGAATTCAGTAGTGAGTTGCATGTGTCATTTCCCTTGAAATTGAAAAGAAACGCCCAACCGAATCAATATTCAATTTCAATAGGGCAGAAAACTTCCTACTTACTTAAATCAAGAATATGTTCAGGATTTAGTCGCATTTCTACGTAATGCCGGTCTATCAAACTGTTCTGCATTTATGATATGTCGGGAATCTGTCATTGTCATCTGAAAATAGGTCAATTAACGTGAAGTTGGGGTAATATCGATGAAACAATGTGATTAGGCGACCAACTTCTGTGACAGAGTGACAAGTTGACGGCATTCAGTACTGTTAGCCCTACCTGTTATACTCGAAGTTGTGTTTCCCCAAACATAGCTCCACCATAACATCAGTCCTCCACAATTCACGCAGTTTCCATCCTAGAAACGAGGACGTTAGATTGACATGGTTTGGCACCTGATCGTCAATCGATAATTACTACTGCACTGGCTAAGTTATTATCCTGTTAAATAATATATCAGTCAATCTTGAGATGTAAACCCATGTTAAGTGAGGAAGTGTATTTATTCCTGGCTTAGACTGGTTGCGGGGTTCCAACCCCCCGAAAACACGGAAGAGTTCAATATGCTTGCGTGAAAATCATTCATTGCGCGGCTCACGCCGCGCGAAAAATGCAATATTGTTATGTTTGAATGTCGCCGCGCGTTACTACAATGTGCCCGTTTTTTCTCGTAATCAGTTCCTGAAACCGATCTTACCAACTGGGAGTGGTCGTAATGAGACTTGCCAAGGAAGTAATTCTTACCTAATTCCTTAAGGAACTATGAGAGTAGGACAAAAAGGGGCTAATTTTTGAAACATGCCATATGGTCCTCTTTGAGTACCTCATTTTGTATTGATGAATGCCCATTGAAGATGAACAGTAGTCTTTCAAAGTCGCGGTTCTGCGTCATTGTGGTCGTACACTATCACACACAGACACAAACACACACAGACACACACTTACACAATCATACACGTACAGATAAGATTCGCATACAAACAATGAACAAATTCGCTAAGATTGTGAGCTAATTAAGCAATTATTCAACATTCACTATAATAGTCAAATCGTTGAACTCCACAACGCAGCTCATTGGCTAATCCATGCCCTGAGACGGGAATACTTGCTTCTCATTGGCCGATAGATTACAGACAGCGCCCATATACGCTCACAGCATGATCATCATGCATACAGTGCTCATAATATTCCATATCCACAGAAACCTCCCACATAGATAGGAGACNCACCTGACCGTGATTATCTGTCCGGGGAGCTGGTAGGGAGAATCAGAGTCGTGCTTCAGGTAGCCGTAGAGAATGCTCTCGTTGGATAAGTAGCACAGATTTTCCGAAACCAGAGCATCGTCTGTGTAGTCGACGGGCTTGTCCCGGAACTCAATGGAGAGCTCGACCTCGTCTTTGCCCGAGCGACCTCCCCCTCCCGCAATTCTGGTAGAGCAGTCCTTGAACGGGTATCTCTGATATCTGAGACTTATCGTGTTCCCTCCCTTCTTCTTGCACTTGTATATGAAGAGCGATTGCTCCCACTGATTTGATCTGAATCCTATGCATGGTTTATCTTCGTCAGGTACTACACCACTGCTCAACTCTAGCGTTATCTCGATACCACGTTTGGGGGGCCCTGCACTCCGCTTCAACTGCAGATTCCACGTGTTGGAACTATTGTGGGTGGAATGACACGGGGACAACATCAAATTGAACGATTCCACTTTGACTTGCCGAGTCTTCCCCTGACCCCCCACCTCCTTCAGATACTGGTACTTCAGAGCTGTCATGCACTTGTCTGAGAGTGGATACCGCATGTCACGGACCAACCAGCCCTGCCCTAATGCCAGGTCGGAAACTCCGTTCTCTCCGCACCGCCTCCCTCTTATACAGTGTTTGGAGGCGGTGAGCACTGTTGACGGGGCGTCCGCGACAGACACTCTGTATTTTATACGAGGAAAGAGGAAGCAAGTTTGTACGTCGTACTTGTATGAGAATACAATACACGATTTAAAGTACCTACAGAAAGTCCAGCATCGGTTGAGGCTAGATGTACGGAATTTGGCGAGTGAAAGATGAGCGGCAGGCATTTCCCCAGCAATGAGGCAGGACTGATCGATTTCATCTGTCTCAGTGATACTCTGCTGATGTGGCGTCGAACGGGTTGTTTCCTGAAAATGAACCAAGGTGAGTGCGAGACAAAAACTTTGCACATCTAGTACAAATCCCATCAATTTTTTGTTATTCAATATTTTGGGACCGGTGACTCAACAACGTAACAAACGGCGAAGACAGTGTCATTATACAATTTTACCGTTGTTGTAGGCCGCGTAAAACCCGTTCTAAAGTTGGCGGAATTGCTTCGTCGCACGGAATTGCGTGGGAAAGTCGCTGGATCGGTTGTAATACGAGTTTCCACTGCATTGGTGCTCAGAACTGAGCCAAGGACGTGAAATAGTACGAGAAAAACTGTAAAGAGCCTGACTTGGACATGCCCATGTATCCTCGGCATATTGGTCGTGGTGTAGGAGGGTAGCACCGGAGGTTAACGACACAGTGAGGTTAACGAAGCTGAAGAGCAGCCGGGAATGTTGAAATATTGTGTTACTGAGGGCGAAATTTTAATAGTTTTCTTTTGTGATAAAAATTACATTGTAGTCCAGTGAAGAGCTCTTGACCGTGTTACATGTGACATTTGAGCTGTGGCGCTCCCAAATGCTTCGCTCACGGCGGATACAGTAATTTATAATTATCCCTTACATAGAAAACGACGGGGATATTTGTTGAAAAGGATATGTTCATCATAACTGCAGAATCATTTATCTACAGTACAGTGAATATTGGGTATGCAAGGGAACGTGCTCACATATTCAATCAAAAACTTAAACAGAGAAGTGCGTAATTCAGAGTGAATTCAGTAGTGAGTTGCATGTGTCATTTCCCTTGAAATTGAAAAGAAACGCCCAACCGAATCAATATTCAATTTCAATAGGGCAGAAAACTTCCTACTTACTTAAATCAAGAATATGTTCAGGATTTAGTCGCATTTCTACGTAATGCCGGTCTATCAAACTGTTCTGCATTTATGATATGTCGGGAATCTGTCATTGTCATCTGAAAATAGGTCAATTAACGTGAAGTTGGGGTAATATCGATGAAACAATGTGATTAGGCGACCAACTTCTGTGACAGAGTGACAAGTTGACGGCATTCAGTACTGTTAGCCCTACCTGTTATACTCGAAGTTGTGTTTCCCCAAACATAGCTCCACCATAACATCAGTCCTCCACAATTCACGCAGTTTCCATCGTAGAAACGAGGACGCGTTAGATGGACATGGTTTGTCTCCTGATCGTCAATCGATAATTACTACTGCACTGGCTAAGTTATCATCCTGTTAAATAATATATGTGTCAATCTCGAGATGTAAACCCATGTTAAGTGAGGAAGTGTATTTATTCCTGGCTTAGACTGGTTGCGAGGTTCCAAACCCCCGAAAACACGGAAGAGTTCAATATGCAATGGCAAACAGTGCTTGCGTGAAAATCATTATATTCATTGCGCGGCTCACGCCGCGCGAAAAATGCAATATTGTTATGTTTGAATGTCGCCGCGCGTTTCTACAATGTGCCCGTATTTTCTCGTAATAAGTTCCTGAAACCGATCTTACCAACTGGGAGTGGTCGTAATGAGACTTGCCAAGGAAGTAATTCTTACCTAATTCCTTAAGGAACTATGAGAGTAGGACAAAAAGGGGCTAATTTTTGAAACATGCCATATGGTCCTCTTTGAGTACCTCATTTTGTATTGATGAATGCCCATTGAAGATGAACAGTAGTCTTTCAAAGTCGCGGTTCTGCGTCATTGTGGTCGTACACTATCACACACAGACACAAACACACACAGACACACACTTACACAATCATACACGTACAGATAAGATTCGCATACAAACAATGAACAAATTCGCTAAGATTGTGAGCTAATTAAGCAATTATTCAACATTCACTATAATAGTCAAATCGTTGAACTCCACAACGCAGCTCATTGGCTAATCCATGCCCTGAGACGGGAATACTTGCTTCTCATTGGCCGATAGATTACAGACAGCGCCCATATACGCTCACAGCATGATCATCATGCATACAGTGCTCATAATATTCCATATCCACAGAAACCTCCCACATAGATAGGAGACCGATTTAGAGGACTGTTAGAGAATTATATCTGTTAGAGGATCACATCAGTTAGAGAATTATATCAGTCAGAGGATTATATCAGTTAGAAGATTATAGATGTGTTTCATTCCACTCCCTATAACACAGATGTGTACTGCACATACAGAGATATTCCTTGTGATTCAAGGACGGGAATGTGTTATAGAAACCATAGAAATATGCAGCATTCCGCCCCGAGTTGTTACTTGAAATAGAGCAACTCAATATAATATGTATAGTATGTTATTCGCTATAATGCCGGTATGTTTTTCCATAATATCCATACATCCTCTAGAATGTGCAATAGTAGAATGTTAGCTGTGAGTGTATCAACAAGTTATGTTGGTAATCTACGGCTCTAATGCACGGATACATCCCAAATTTATCCTTTTTTGTCACAATGACTATGATTCGTTTTGCAGTTATTGAGTCAAAAGGGGATGCCGGATGAATGAAACAGTGAAAAATTTCTCAGTCAATTCTCTGTAATATGATAATGCCGAATGACACTCCAATAGTTAGCAGTAATCTATAAATAGAACATGTACGTATCGTGTATCACCACATTCCGTGACAGCTAATTTAACTGATTAACTGCAGCGTATACACCACAATACACACCACACCACAATGTATTATGTACAGAGCTGTGAATGTCTGCGTGTATTGAGAATTAGTTTGAAGAAACAGACACAGTAAGTTGCTGTGTCAATAACAGTGTGTTGAGAAGTTGTAAGTGTGTGTTAGATTCACACGCTACATACAAACACACACACATTCATACATACAGACACATACACAGTACACATACATACAGACACACAAACACACTCACACACAAACATACAAACACACATGTCACACACACGTCACACACACTCACACACAAACACACACATACACAATACACATACACAGTACACACACACACCCACACTCACAAAGACACACACAAACACACACACACATACATACACATACATACAGACAATACACAGTACACACACATATACAGACACTCACACAGACACAAGGACACACACACCAGACACAGTACCTACACACACACAACCACACACAAGCATAGACATAGAAGTACATACACATACAGACGTTCCTTGCATAGGGACATACACACAAAAATCTTGCACTTCGAACGATCATTTTTATAAAAACCAGAGCTTCGGCTTTTTAATAACATGAGAAAATATAATAGTCTCTGGTGCGCTATAATAGTCTATATTAGTGCGCTTGTGGTTTGAACTCTGACGACAAAAAGCTTTTTACTTTTCTGTATCTTTCCAAACAGTGTGAATAGGGCAATATTACTGCACGATTCTGTATTGTGAAGCCTCTACTGCCGAAAAGAACAATTTGTTTTATGAGGTACCAACTGAAGCAGGAAGCTAACGTAACTCATTTATTGTGCTCATATTTTTTGGTGCTAGAGCAGGGGAAATTTAAAATCTGACCATGTAAAACTTGACTTAAACATTAATTACAGTTCGTAAAAAAGAAATATAGTGAAGGATCCCCTGAAGAGTAATTTCCTGCATTTGTGTACTGCACTCCCCCCTTGCTTTAACCATCCAGGAGTCATATGTCACAGTGTAACTCAATTACCGACTGATGGGCGTTAATTATTCAGTGTAACAGATTATCAGCCCTAGATCTGACAACTATCTTCTCATTAAGATCATTATCACAACAATGTGTGCGTGTGTGGGGAACAGCAGTTCTATTGTATGATCTCACGAGACCCTTCCAGAGGTGGAAGCTCCACAATCACTACTTGTGTGTGTGTGTGTGTGTGTGTGTGTGTGTGTGTA
>CAMPET010000100.1:73787-91990 GCA_946803715.1 Beroe ovata
GTGTGTGTGTGTGTGTGAACCTATCCCATTGTCTGCACCCATGTGATCCAAGATGAAACAATGCCGGGTATACAGTATACACTTCACACAGTTCTAGAGGGGGACTCATGGAAAAATGGGGTCATAAGTTTGGATTCAGTGGAATGAAATCATAATTTAAAGGTTATTGTAAGTATCACATTGAGCAAAACACAATAACTACAGTTTGTATAGCTTGGGAAATAAACAAGTAACATCAAGTAACTACAACATATCAAATGTCTCCATAATGAGATATCCATGGCAACTGTAATAGTTATCAAAACTTCATAGAAAGTACTAATGTAGTACTAGATAAAACGTTGCTCCTATCCGTTGCTACGTGATCCCTGACGACGGTTACTCTGAACAACACTGTTGCTGGGAATTTGCCAAGGAGGGACAGGAGATCCAAGAGATCCCTTTCTCACGGGTTTATACTTCACTCCACACTCGGGTAACAGTGAACCGCCGGTATTCTGATCTGAGAGTCCTGAATCAATCTTACTCGTGACCTTGGTGAACTTCTGTCTTCCCAGAGCTGTATTCCGTTTGAACGAGCCCCCTCCACACTTCCTGTCTCCCCAGCACGACTTGGGTCGACACAGAGAAACTCGCTGCTCCGGGGGCTGAGTGACCTGACTGCCGGGTTTCCGACTAACACATGACTTGGGTCTGGGAGGGGGAGAGGAGGGAGAGTTTTTGGGAGTTGATGAAGATGACTGAGCGATTGTTTCTAACTTGTGGTTGCTTCCCGTAGCCGGGCTTGAGTTCAGGGTATTTGAATGTGTAGTACTGTCATTGAATCCTGAGTTTTGTTTCTTGGAAATCCTACCATTTTCAGGACAACTCATGGACCGAGTGGTAGTTGGGTTGGTACTCCCTTTCTTCACTGATCCTAGCGAGCTGGACGACTTCTTGTCGGAACCCGATCCAATGCTACTGTTTGACACAGTTGGACTTGACGTCTTGACAATGTAAGCTCGGTCCGGAATTAGCTGGAATCGTCGCCGAGACTTCTCATTGCTGGCAGCTATGTCTGCCAACAACTCTGCTATCCTGTTCTCCAGAGCCGATACTTCCTGCTCATGTTGGAGCTTCAGCTCCTCATACGCACCCTGGAGTCTGGATAGCTCCTTCTTCAGCTGCTCAATATCCGTCATCTGCAGGGAGTTTGGACGGAATTGGAGTTTATACTCATTGAGCTCGGTCTCAGCGTCTATCCGTGCTTGACACTCCCGTCCGAGACTCTCCTCATACATTGCCAACTCCTCTGTGTGACTCTTCTTCAGCATTTCAACAGTCAGGAAATGCTGCTCATTCAGAGCTGTTACTTCCAGTTGATGAGAATTTCTCACTAGTTCTAACTCCTCCTGCAATGTTCTGATCTTGTCCTTGAGATCACCCGTATCTCGCGTGTATTTCAACTCTGCCAGTTCTAACTCATTCTGGAGTCGGGTTATTTTCTGGGTCAGTTCTCCAGTGAGGTCTAGGTTCTCCGGAGTTGGCTGATCTGCTGTGATATCGGGTTTGGAACACCGTCTGATGATCACGGGCTGTTTGTAGAACGCTTGCATCTTCGCTCGACGCAGCTCATCAAGACGGCGTTTCAGCGTGGAAACTTCACTTTCCAAGTCTGTTATCCTGGACTTATACTCAAAAATAGTGGCATGTCCGACTTTCGGCATCTTACTCCGCAATCATGTGATATAACTTGTTCTGCAGCTGGGATGGTAACGCCATTTCAAGATAGGATCGAGTTGTAAGATACAGCCTTCAACCACTGTTTATAAAAACAAGTCTTGCAGTAGTAACGAACAACGTGAAATAACATAACAAGGTTACAACGCATGTTGCAACACACAGAGAAGCTCAGAGTGTTGTGATATGTGAAATTACATGGGATATAACGTAGTCGGAGATTGGTATGATAAGTATTATCACGTGACAATAAGCAGATCAAGGCAGGGTCTAACTGATCAAATTGAATGTCAAGCAAGATGAAGTCAAATGAAAATGTAATGCACCAGAATGTCAAGCATAATTGTGTAACATAATGGCATTGATTCAGTAAGAAATGAAAAAATAATTACTGCCAGAGTTATTGGAGTTAAGTCTTAAGATTTGCATGTCAGCATTGTAACTCATTACTCAGTATTTGTTAAGTAGAAACATCATCACACACACAATTGTATTGAGCATGATTGAGAGGTAACGTAGCATACGCGAGCAAGAATGACGGGAATTTCCTTCCTTATTAAAAAGTCAATAACACGGAAAAGCAAATCAAAGCAAATGATGCATCATGAGAGGGGAGCGTTAAGTAGCAGTAAACAAAAATATAACGGAGTAAATTGTTTCTAAAACACACAATCACGCACTTGTTTGTTTCGTTGACAACTACAGCAGCAATTGGTATGTTAAATAATGTCATGATCAACGCACAAAGTGCTTGAAATACGCAGAGAATTCCGATCAAAGCAACTTACTCTCATGAATAGAGTAAAAAACTCAACAAATATTATATGAAAACAGAATAGTCATAATAAAAAATAGGCTCGCTGCAATAAAACAGACTAAGATTGTTACTACACAATGGATTTCGTTTAACACACAAACACACACACACACACACACACACACACACACACACAAAATATTGTGCACAAAATAACGGAGGCTTGACCGAATTGTTGGATTGAGAGCGTGCTGACACAACGTGAAACGTATGAAAACTCCATATTACATGGCGCATATATCGGGGAAGAGTGCGCATGTAATATGATCACACTGGTAATATACATGTGTTGTGTGAAAGTGTCAGTGACGTGAGCGGTAACGACCTGCTGGTGCAATGGTGATTGGTGGTGAGATTCATGGTAAAGTAAGTACAGGGGATTTGAATGTGTCACTGCGTGTTGTACTGCAAAGAGGTAGGAAAAGCAGGTCCTGGAGGAACAATGCGTCCAGCTCTGATAGTGTAGACTGACCGCTCTCAGCAATCAGTAATTGAGTCTGAAGGAGGCAGGTCGTAGTCATGACAACAAAAAGCTCCTAATGTACTCATGTACTACTGCAGGCCTCCCCCGTGGACATATATTTCTCAAGTAGCAACTCGCATAGTGTGTGTGTGTGTGTGTGTGTGTGTGTGTGTGTGTGTGTGTGAGTGAGCATGAATGAAGTTGTGAGTCTGGAGAGTAGATTAATGAAGACAAGTTGGCGTTGCAGCTTCGAGGATTAAAGAGTACGGGGGAGGTGTGGGAAATTAGAGGTCACGTGAGCGCTGAGTGGTTGTTACGGTAACCATTTCACATTACCTCTCTCGATTAAGCGAATCAATTTACAGAACATGAAACATGTTGGCATGTTAGTTCTACACAGTGAGTGAGTTAGTAGGTAGGTACCTCACTTAGCATGGCCGTGAAACGTGCTTCAGGGCTAGTTTCGTGGCTGATGGGAGCTGTTACTACCATCAATTATCACTCTAAATAACTATAAGAACATACTATCACAAACTCCCCCATAACACGTGTAATTGCGTCACGTGCTCTTGCAATATATGACGTGGTATGACGTCTGTACGTGATCACCGATTCCTACAACTAGTGACAGGTCACAAAAGTCAGATGAATGTGACGTCACGTCAGGAAGACACACTTTCAAGGGGGGTCGAGTTTCGAAATATGAAACTTTATTCTCCTTCCTGCAGTAGCTTTGGTGACTGAAAACACACATTCCGGGACTTCAGGGCCCTTCAGTTGCCAGGTTAGAGTCAGCAGAACAAGAAGCTGGAATAGCAGAAGGAGCAGAGAGTCTGTCAGATGGTGTCAGATGGTGTGATTTGTGAATATCGCAAAACAAGTATGGTGTCAATATATAGTATATAGCACACATATAACTAGGGTAGTTACTAGTTACTAGTGTGATCACCATGGAATGCAGGATAATGATAGATCAGTGCACTGAGTAGGTAAGGATACCTAAATTGTTCAACCAATAAATTTATACACTGTACAACCTTGACCAGAAGAACGTCCTTTTCGAACTTTCCAAACATTGTACATCTCTCATTTGGGAAAAAATAGCACGTGCACATGCTAGCATACTGGTATTTTATGTCTCATCAGATGATATCATGAACTCATTTGACGTGTACTGAATTTCAGCCGCAGGTATTCGCGTGTAAACACGGCGAAAAAGTTTTGACAGCAATATACATGATATCAATTATTATACATACTATTATAATACCGTGTGTGAGTGTGTGTGTGTGTGTGTGTGTGTGTGTGTGTGTTTATCGTGTACAGTTCAGAGCTATTTATAAAACCGTCTCACTTGTCATATGGAAGAGGTGTTAGACACCCACACCCACACCCACACACACACACACACACCCACACACACACACACACACAATATCTGTCTGCTCTCCAAACACACAACTGGCATGATAATGAGTTGTACGATAGTGATCTATAGTGATTATGGAAATTTATTTATTTATGGAGGTCCATTATCAACAAGATCATACGAAATGTACACACTACACATCCACTGGTTAGATAGGTTAGATAGGTATTATACATCACACAGAATTGAAAAGTGTAGGTTTGTCACTGTGTACTGACTACTGTGTAGTGGTCACTCAGAAGTACAATAAACAAAACACGTGTACACAGTGTGAAAGCTTCATAAATATCACATTGGGTGCTGACTGGGCATCAATCCTTACACTTCTCCGCAATGAAATGCTTAATTTTTCAGCGGAACAAAGCGTTGAAGAAGTAATCACTAAAAAATACCATGAAAAAACACGTTACTGGTGTACTGATCGGATGGACAGTGTGAGCTGAGAGATAGTCTCCGTACAAACTACAACAGTTATTGTAACCCTGGGATCGAACACTACTTTCGATGGCTATCGTTCATTGGTCATCGCAAGGCTCATTTGAGTACCTAATAGTTCATTGTAATGCAGCAGGAACGTGTTTACCGATAACAGTACAAATGAGCAAGATAGAAAAATTGCTGCGGTTCCTGAGCAACATGTAGAACACAATCATCCACGGGAGAATATACACTCTTTCGTCAACAGTTGAATAACGTGGAAATGCTCTTCAATGCTACTCCCATTCTTACCATGTGCAAAACGATTAATCAATTCTACCAGGGGGTTAACAACACTCAGAGAGATGGTGATCGATATCATCAGCAATGATCCCACATTGACAACAATGATATCATAGGGCTTAAAACAATCTAGTCCTCCAGTAAAAATTTTATAGTTCATCATCTATTTTCGGCAACTACATAGGTATTTGTATAATATTCGGTAATTAGATGGTAGGTAGCGAGTTATTTTTTGGTTGCCTGACGTCATTCGAAACAAAAATTATTCTGTTTTTGATCACCACCAAACATTTTCTGTGAGTTATGAACAGTACAGAGTTAAAAGCGAGCTATTTATAGAACAACATCGAATTTTACTTCCACCGTCCACCACACCCAGTGCAGTATTCGTGTACATTCTATAATACGTCATGCCGGTAATATGATAGTGAGTAAAAAGTCACGCCCACAACATGGTGAGACAGGCGAACATGCCGGGAATCATGGAAGTGGAACTGTCACTGTTGGTGCAACTTTCTCAGTCACACCCACAATGATTTTTCTAGGTGATATAGTTCATATATAATATAGTCACGCCAGCTGTGCACATGTATATGGGGTAGTGGTAGTTATATCGGAGTTATTCTGTCATTCGTTGTGGGATACTGTCTTGGAAGAGCGTTTTTTGAAATTAACCAAAATTTCTGCAGATGACTTCATGGGTGTTGGTAATGTTAAGAAGCGGACATTATCGCTGACTAGGTAGGTATGAATTACGAAATCAGAAAATGGAATTGTTTCAAATACTTAGATAAATCATAGCGTATTCTACCATAAAGAATTGGTATAAAGATCAATCAAGCTGAAGCAAATCAAATATCCGACATAAAGATCCGATAAAAAGCTTACATAACCAGCTAATACATCTTCAATGGCAAGACAGGCCATAAGATTGGCTGATTTTCATCACAGTAAGTCTCATATTTGAGACTCATTTTAGCCTCCAAACTGGCTGCTTTCTGATAGAACGGCCCATACAACTCCTTCAAACGATCTGTTCTATCCATATTACTGTTTTGCTGATAATTCATTTTCTCCAGCTGGACCCTAGATAACTTCTCTCTTTCACTTTTCATTTTCGATCTGTGTGCAGAAGTCTGCTGGATGAAGTTCCTAAACTGATCATCATTCACTTCTTCTGCAGCAGGCAGAATCTCGTCTGGTTCTTCAGAAGACTCTGAAACCAGAGTTGATAACCGCTGACTCCTCTGCTTCACAGTAGATCCGACTGTACTAGGGTAGGTGTTCTGAAGCCCAGAGCGGCTTGTGTTGTAATAATTCTTATGATACCCTTGATGATTCTGCTGTGCACAGTTACAAATGCTATACTGATAAACTGGGTGTTGATGATGGGAGGATTGGGGTTGATACATCTGAAAGAATGTGCCCTGACAGTTACAACGTTTGTCCTGATAGTAGCCAGAGCTGTTTGGGGATTGAATCTGATAGAAGCTATGAGATTGGTGTGAGCTTATCATCTGAATATAGGCATGCCATTGAGCACAGTTGCAGTGCAGTGGGGTTGTTGAAGTAGTAGGAGGTATTGGTGGCATACAAGTACAAATCATAGAGACCTTGGAATTTGAGGCTATATGGATGAGGATTTTCTTATTGTACGGTATGGATTAGCTTCAAAATTGGTAAATTCTGGTGACTGAAACTTGATAATTTTGTTTTCATTTCAATCAAATTAAAATCTAAACAACTGTGCAGGGATTGACAATAGACTGCATATTTTGTACAATATTTTCCGGGCATTAAAGCATAATCATATAATCATCAATACCAGATACATAATACCTATGTACTTTGACCATCAAATCAGAAAACTTGATGGCTTTTGCCTCATTCTTCAGACTTTCAAGAAAACTATATCACACTGAAAAGGTCACAAGGACTGCTATGTAAAAGTGCTTCCATTAGTGAGGGACAGACATTCAGTTATTCTTTTCCTGGTAACTCATATAGGTACCTAATTTAAAATGAATATCTTCCAACTGAGCTAGCATTCATAAACATCGAGATATGAGGAAATTATTGTTCAAACTTCTTTTTAAGTTTGTAAGCTTGTAAAAATGATTCTTTATTAACAAATGGTTTACAGCACAGTATGTATCTGTCGGATACAAATATCTAGATCAACTGCCAAACTTATAAGAACCCAGGTGAGTTAAATTTCAACGAGAAAACATTAAATGTGTCATGAATTTGCATCCTTAAGATCGATGACATTGTCAATACCAGTTTTGCAAAAGAAGCATTCTTTAGAGTTATACAAATGCATGGTTATGCAAGCCCGACATGATTGGTGGCCACATGGATTGAAGGCAGCTGATATTGGTCGGTCATAGCATATTGGACAAAGGTCTTCATCCGCTATTGTCGATTGTCGGGATTCTACAATCATGGACCTTTGGATATCCTCAATACGACTGAGAAGATTGTCCACTTCTGCAACTTCACTTGTTGTGATAAAGTTGTAGTCAGGTCTGGATCGTTTCAAGCCAACAGTTTTGGTAGCATTGATAAAGTTTTGGAATACAACAAGGTCAAATCCACGTTCAGAGATAAGCTTCTTGAGGAATATTTCTGTAAGTAATGGTGCATTCCTGTGTAGATGAACTATGATCCCTGTAACAGCACAATTCAGCTTCAGAATATCGATAGTACTGAATCTTTGTACGATATAAGCGTCCTCAGTCATGATTAGCTGCTTGTTCCTATTCATTATCTGGATTACCAGTTGAACCAGACGCTCCATATTTATCTCAGAAGTTGCATCATAGGTCATTGAGTCGGGGTTAGCTATCATGATTTGGGGAGACAGGGCAGAAATCATCTCCAAGAATCTGACTAAGATGATGGTCAAGTCATACCACATGAGGCAGCTTCTCTCAACTAACGATGTGTAGGAATTCTGAGTTTTCCTGATGTCCTTTCTTGAATTCATGAACTCAGTAAGACAAGAATTCAATTGGTTGAAGACGATATTTGTGAATTTAGCTCCATTTTCACCTTGTGCCAAGAAGTTGCTGAAAAGATTCTGATACTTCACCGAAGGATTCGGTTCAACTTCATAAATACTCATGTACAGGGCAGTTCCTGCTAGAACTCCTGGGAGAAGAACCTCATGACGCTTGTTGTAGTATTCAGGGGGATCTCTGTAGGCAAAGCCATGACCCTTCCAAAACCTTATCAGCATTCGAGAGAGATGCACATAGTTTCCTTTACAGTAACTCGATACAACACTGTTCATGAAATGCTCACAATTAGACTCTGGTAGTCGTTCTAAAGCTTGTAACGTCTGAGGATAGTTGACAAAGATAACAGATGATTGTAGGATATGGTCTTTCACATCAATTGACTTGATTTGCGGGTTACAGATATGCTTAGCAAAGAAGAGTGCCAATTCACGGAACAGTGCTGGAGCTTGTCGGTGCCTCATCAAAACTTTCTGTGGGAAGCATTCCTGAAGTGCCCTGTACATATTGAGAATAGCCATCATGTAAAATTCTGGCATGAAAATGAAAGCATCGCCATCAACTGCATCAACAGATCTGAGAAGTGTCCTCAGCATCCAGATATTATCATTCATCCTGCTCTCACTGAGGATAACAGTTTTGATCCAAGCTGTCATTCTGCTTGTTGTCACCGTGTCCTTCTCCAAAACTGCCTCACATTGCTTCAAATCTTGGAGAACCGCTTCTTCCTCAGGGGGGCAGTTGCGGATTTTTTCTTTAACGGTTTTCAGATGGGCAGCATGATCAGTCATTTCTCTACAAAATAGATCAGCCGACAGCAGACGGCGATAAACTCCAAGATGGAAGAGAAGTGCAGTATTGTTGAGAATATGTGACATGTCATCCACTTCAGTTGGTTCTAAATTTGCAAGGAAATCTTTATATTCCTTCTTCAAGTGAGAATGATTGCCTCCAACTCGGGCTAACTCAGAGAAGTCTGACTGCATATTATTTGTCGTATAATATGATGGCTTGATATAAACACGAGATGCTGCAGCATGAGATGGATTTTCTGCAAGAGACCTGGCAATAGCTAGGAATAGGTTAGACATGAATGCTTGCTGGTGGATGGGAATATTGCGCAAGTTTGATATGGATACTGCTGCTGCAAGAATTTGGTTAATGAAGTCATTCAGGTAAGCAAGGAACTTTTTCAAATGCTTTCCCGACAATAATATGTCAAGCATTTTTGCGAACATTGCCTCGACTTGTTTGATTGCCCCATAGATGTTTTTTGTGGAATTTTCATATGACTCTTTGTGAGTGTCATTTCCAGGCCACCAGGCATGGGGTACAACAGAACATAGAAGTTGTCCATCAGGTCCCTTGAAATGTAGGAAGCGCATGAACCTGTGTCCAAATAATGGCGAGTTGATAATGATTTCACTGAATTTCGGATCAGCCAACATGTCAATGGCGAGCTGCAGCAACTGCAACTTTTGTGTTGGCTGATTTGAGTAAACACAGCAATAGGACATCAGAGCAACTGTGTGGAATAGTTCATCAACAAAACTCTCAAGTTCCCACTCATCCAAGAAAGTTGTAATTGCTTCAAAGAATCTTGCTCTCTTCTCAGGTAGTTGACATTTCTCAGTAATAAATGGTACAATAAGTGAGTGGATTATGTATGGAGTTCTGACCAAGTGACCTATTTTGTCAAATATATGAGCCATGCTGATCTGAGTATAAAATAAATTGTTTTGCTTAGCAGAATTGAGTTGAATCTTGAGAATAGCATTCACAGATGTCAAGTATTGGTCAACGCAATACAGTTCTTCTGATGGATAAACCTGGATGGGCTCAAAACCTTCGATCTTGTAATTAAATGGTCGGTCACCAAAGTTTATCCTTATATGCTCTTCAAAGGAAAGTGATACTGCAGGAAAATATGCAAAACCAGTCCCAGTTCTAACATTTGTGAAGGCAACTCCAAGTGATACTCCATTTCTATAATATGATACTTCCCCTACATCCAAGTCTATACAGCAGCCTATAACATCACCAACATTCCATTCTTCACCATAATCTACAGCTCCTTTGTTCCACTTCTTAATTCTTTTTCCATCAAATGCAAATGAGTTTTCAGTATCCCCTACTCCCTCTTGAGTTGTGAAGTTTGCAAAACTGCTGGGTGTAGTCCATCCAAGCTGCATGATTCCACGACTGAGCAATAATGCTTCATACATCCATTTTCCTTTAGTCAATGCAGTATTAGCACAGCATGTACTGAAGTTAGATTTACCTTCAATGTCTAGCTTATCATGGCTATAAACAAAGTATCCCATAGATCTTCCTGGATCCATTCTGACAATGGAGGGACCAAAAACACCATCAACCTCTGCTCTTTTTTTCATATCAACTGCATTATCTTTTGACTTATCAGTAGGAGTTGGTATAGAAATGGCCTGTCTTAAACGGACATCCAGACTACTGAAAATAAGGGGCTTCTCTGAATTGAACTCATCAACATTTTGCATACTATACAGGAATGGAAATGCCTCTTGTAAGAAGCATGTCTGATCATGAGTTGATGAACCGAAGGATAAACTATTGCATAGTTCTGGAGATAGGGTGCTTCTGATGCTTTCTGAGGACTCTACTATTCTGAGCTGCCTCTTTGAATCTAGAGTGCTGAAAGGAGATTCAGTTATACACAATACTGTGAATATATGAAACAGAATAAACTCAACTACTTTGTTCAAAATACATTTCAAAAATAGAGATTCTCTAACGACATAAATCAGCAAACTGAAAATAGTGATTGGATCATTCTTATTGCATAGTGCTTACCTGCTCCCAGATGAAGAGGGTATTTCAATATGGATTGGAGCAGCAATATCACCATTGATATCATCAGATTCCAAAGATGGGTCCATCAAACCTAGGTTTCACAACATGCTTATCCTGGGAGTGAAGTCAGATTACACATGAGAGGAGTTGTATCTATATTTCAATTTGGTTGTTTGTTTGTCCTTATGTCCATCACTAAATGCATGTGCTGATTTTAAGTTAAAGTGTGTGTTGCCATGGACACATGCTACTACTGTTATAGTGAACTGGGAGCTCATTTCTGATGATGGTGCTTTGTTAACGTTTTAGTTTTCATTGATGGAATGAATGCAAGTAGGTTCTGATTCGAGCAAAAGTCAAATTTCTTTTGAGTTGACAGTTGTTGCTTCTGCTCTGCAGTTATTCTTCTCGACTCACGTTAATTACAATGTTATTTCCAATATGATTGGATTGAGCCACAATCAAAGCCATTGATAAGCATTAGATACTTGTTGGCAAAAGTGAATAAACAGTTGGTAAAAGTATACAAAAAGAGTGCAGTGGCTCAATGTGATGGCAATGTTAACTTTGTCACAACATTAAACCGCTGTAAAAACACTTGCATCAGTGCATATCATCTATAAGATTGCAGATGTTATACTTACATTAGCCTATAATAGGCTAATGTTAATATAACATCTGCAATCTACATCAATTTAATTCAATTCAATTATAAATTTTTACAGCACATTGCCAAAATATCATTTCATACCTAGATATGTGGAGNTTATAATCAAATAATACCTTCTGGCGTGAGGGATACGTGCGATAATGCACGAACGCAGTGAGGGCGAGCACGTATCACGAAAACAGCCAGAAGGTATTATGTGTTATAATATTCTCCATGTGATATATAAAACAGATATATATTTCAAAACAAAAAATATATAGTCTGTCCCGGAAGAGAGAGCAGTCAAAACAACGAAGGTATTAGCTGCTATAATCTTGCACTGCGAGCACCATTATCAGAAATAGAGAGCGTGCATTATTAGCGGAAATAACGCCCGGAGAGTATTATAACAACCATTACTCATGCACAAAGTTCAATTCAATTGCCAAAATATCATTTCATACCTAGATATGTGGAGCTTCAAGTTTGTGCTGACGGCTAGCACCAAGTCAAATCTAAAATATGTTAAGAAGGCCACCCGCTAAGGACTAAATATATTATATGTGTGTCTTAAGAATATTAATTTCTTTAACTTTTAGAACTAAATACCCTCAGTAACTGGTATATACTGCTTGAATTAATCAAGCTCTTAGGGAGCTATCAATAAAATAAATAAGATAAATAACAAAATAAATAATAATTTTACAACTCAAAGGTCATGAATTCACACATAATTGCATCAAACATCTATATTTTAATTTGGTTGTTTGTTTGTCTTTCTGTATGTCTGTCACTAAATGCATGTGCTGATTTTGAAGTTAAAGTGCGCATTGTCATGGATAGGTGCTGCTACTGTAATAGTGATCTGGGAGCTCATTTCTGATGATGGTGCTTTGATAACATTTTAGTTTTCGTTGATGGGATGAATGCAAGTATGTTCTGATTCGAGCAACGGTAAATTCTCTCCTGAGGCGACAGTTGTTGCTTCTGCTCTGCAGTTTTTCTCATCTACTCATGGTAAAATATGTTGTTTTCAAAAACAATACACAGCACAAATTGAAACGATTAACAAAAGTCGGACAAGTGGGCAAGTATCATTTTCTGTGTTTATTCAAGGAAATGGCCAAATTGTATCAATTGCTCCTCCATAAAATCATTGGTTCAGTTAATTATGTTGGATTTTTATTACAGGTCATGTTTAGCTGTCGTTCAAAAGTAACATCCTGTTGTCTTTCCAAAGGGCAGCTAATCACGTCCACTTGGCAGGTTTTCTAGTAACATAATAATATAGTATTATCATATCCAAAAACAATTAAGAACTTTTGACTTCCGCAGCCGTTCAAATGCGTAAAAATGATTTGATATGAAATTTATCCGCAGCCCGTCCGTGGCGCGCCCCTCATTCACATATCACACTGCCATGTTATCAATTTTAAATATGATGTTCCCAGTTCCCACGCTGCGTAACCCTAATTCTCCGCGGCGCGTTCATGCGCGCGCGTTTCCTTTTTACGACTTTTCAGTTTACTGAGTAGTTGTCTGGCGATGCTAGACCGCTGATGCAAGCCGCGATCAAAAATAAGTTGTCTGAGAATAAGTTGCGCGCGCGCGCGACGAAATTCTCGACAGGGTCTATCATCGATTGACAACTGAGTAGTATAAAATTGTATTTAATTTGAAGGATTTTTCCTTACCGTCGCACGCGCACCGCGCATTGCCAACCCACCTCACGCCAATGGACTCGCCAGTACGCGCGCGCGACCAGACTCANCACTCGACCATTGCATACTGACTTTGCCTGGGCTACTCCAGTACAACTCAAAGGTCATGAATTCAATTTTAATTAGGTTGTTTGTTTATCTTTCTGTATGTCTGTCACTAAATGCATGTGCTGATTTTGAAGTTAAGGTGCACGTTGTCATGGATAGGTGCTACTACTGTAATAGTGAACTGGGAGTTCATTTCTGATGATAGTGCTTTACTGCTTTGAGTTTGATAACGTTTTAGAATTTTCGTTGATGGGATGAATGCATACGTTTTTGCCTGGCGATGCTAGACCCAGCCCAGCTGAGAATAATTTGCGGCGCGCGCGCAATAAAATTCTCGACAGGGGCTATCATCGACAGCCAAGTATGTTTTGATTTGAACAGCTGTGCCTAGCATCGCCAGCGAGAATAATTAGCCGCGCGCGCGTAATGAAATTCTTGACAGGGGATTGTAGAATTTCACCCTACTCTTGCTAGCAAGATTTTATTCCTGGGATCGACGGATTGAATATCGCGCGCACCGCGCCGACGGTAGGGTAAAATCCTACAACGACAGGGGCTATTAGGGTATTACCCTGGGCTATCATCGCGACAGCCAAGCAACGTGTGCACAAGACATGACATGACAAAATATGACAAATTTTGTTTGTCGTAAACAGATTTGATCATGCGTGGCAGATATGAATAAAGTGAGCTGATTGCTGAATGTCTTGCCGGATGTTATCAGCTCTCATCTTGATAATTTTGCACTTCAGGATTCCCACACTGTGCTATTGTATGTTTTATTCATTACAACACTTGATGTGATTGACCTTTCATTGATTTTCTTCATTGGTTTTGTCTCTCATGATGAATCCAGCCAATAAGCAGTGAAGTAAAAAGGTCCTTCCCTTTCATAAATGAACAATATTGAGGTGCTGATATTGCAATGTTGCAATGACATTAATATTTTTAGGCTTTTTATGACAGGTTTCATGGCAATGAGAAAAGTTGATGTCAGTAGAAGAAAACACTGAATTGTCGAATGAAAATTCGAGTACAGCCAATTTAACAGATATCAAAAAGAGAGGCGCTTTATCTGTCAATTTAAGTTTCACAAGATACGATGTTGTAAAACGTGTTGCAGAAGCACTTGGCTACTCCACTACTATTGAGAATGAAGATGCATTCATAATTTGGTCTGATAGTACTGTCACTGCTGAAAGATGTGCAGAGCTGAAACCTTATCAAAGAATAAACCATTTCCCAGGAATGGGTGAAATAGCCAGAAAAGACTGCTTAGCAAGGAATCTACAGAAAATGCAGAAGATTTACTCTGATGACTACGACTTCTTCCCAAAATCATGGACCCTGCCAGCAGATTATACAACATTAATGAATCATTATCATGATCTTAAGAAGCGACGTAAGAACAAAACTTTCATATGCAAACCAGCTAATGGAGCCATGGGAAATGGAATTCATTTATTGCAAAATCTTGAAAAAATTGGTATCCATGACCATATGGTTGTTCAGGAGTATCTTGATAGACCTCTGATTATTGATGGCATGAAGTTTGATCTAAGAATTTATGTGCTAGTTTTGTCATGCGACCCTTTGAAAGTATTCTTATATGATGATGGTCTTATGAGACTCAGTACAAGTGAATATGCCCCTCCTACAGAGAAAAACATTGACAACATGTTCATGCATTTAACAAATTATAGCATAAACAAATCAAATGAAAACTATGAGAACTGTGATGATGAAACCAAAGGAAGTAAAAGGAGTATCAAATACCTGCGTTCCTGGATGGCTAGCCACAACTATAGTTTCACAACACT
The DNA here is from genome assembly GCA_946803715.1 of Beroe ovata. Taxonomy (NCBI): domain Eukaryota; kingdom Metazoa; phylum Ctenophora; class Nuda; order Beroida; family Beroidae; genus Beroe; species Beroe ovata. Next base: position 89,023 of record CAMPET010000100.1, read on the forward strand.
CTGGAACAGCATTGCAGATATTGTGATCAAAACAATGATTGTAGCTGAACCATATTTGCTCCATGCATATCGCATGGCACGCCCGGGAACAACATCTGCTTCTACTAGTAGTGTTTGTTTTGAGGTACTTGGGATGGACATTTTTGTTGATAGGAAGCTACGTCCATGGCTTTTAGAAGTAAATCGAAGTCCCAGCTTTGGTTGTGATAGCAAAGTTGATTCAGATATAAAATTTGATGTAATCAGAACTGCGTTTTCATTGTTAAACCTCAAACCAAGTGAAAAAAGGAGAGCTCTAGCTGCTCAAAAAGAATTGAGTAGAGCAAGACTTTTGAGACCAAGAAACAGTTTGGCTAGAAAGACACAGTTTGATGCTAGGAAAGCTCTTCTCAGATCTCAGCTTACTGAGTTGAGGAGAGTGTCGGACCAATCAAAATACGAGGACAACAACAGTGGGAAATATCGGAGAATATTTCCAGCTCGCACCTCAATTCAAAATGATTATGTTAACCTGCTTAATGGTGCATTCAGGACATTCCTAGCTGGTCGAGGCAGCATGTTGGAACACAAATCACATCAAGGAATGTTACAACACCTCAGAGAATCTGAGCTGTTGGACATGTTGCAACAGTGTGAAAATGATGAAGCTGAGGCACAAAATGCACAAGCTGAAGCAGCGGCTGCTGCAGTTACAGCTGCAACTCAACCAACTCAAAGAGCTACAATCAAGATGCAACCTCTTCATAAGATGAGACCCTGGTCCTCACCTCCACCTTCCCCATTTCCATTCTCCCGATACGTAACTTCCCCCACTTCCTACAGCAGTACTCCTGTCAATGAAGACAGCTCATCAATCAGATCCAACTTTAGAGCACGACGGTTGAAGTTACACTCTGATGACATGGAAAATTCTCTGAGAAAATCAAATGCAATACTCTTGAAGCGGATTGATTCTCTATTCAAAGAGGATAACCCTGCAGGGAATAGCAAATTTGTGGATCCAACAAAAAAGGCATCTCCCCTCAAAACTGTTCCATTCCGATCAAAGAAGATTGTGTTTAACTCAATTATCAAGTACAAAAACAAATCCTTGTTATCTTGCAACATCAACAATTTGAGTGATAACACAATGAACATTGATAGAAAATATGTCGGTAAGTCCTCTTCAACTACTCACAATCGTTTTTGTCGGTGTCCAGAGGTTTGTGCTAAAAACAAAAATTATCACATTCGGCCTTATCGATAACTTAGGTGCCTGTTCTCATTAGAATGAATAGAACTTTTTGATATAGTTTAAGTATCTATTCATGTAATGTTGATCTCCCAAGAAACTATATGCTTTTTCAGTAGGTATCAATGAGGGTTTTATTTCATTTACATTTCAGTTTTGATAAAGATTTATAGCCTGTAGGTAACAATAAATTCAACTCTTTAGGTTGGTGTTATCAATGTCCTTAGAGCATAGAAACTTAGGATGTGATCCTATATTTTAACTTGGAGAGAGGCAAAGTGTTTTCCTTGATCCCATAATGCTTCAAAAATTTGATATTCTTACAATTCAATGATAAATGTTAACTTGAAAAACTGCATGCTAACCAAAGGTATTGAAGAAGAATTTTCGTTAAAAATGTGAATGTGTGATCTTATAATGTATGCTATATTAACATTGCTAAAACTAATCATTAAGTGGTGTTAGGTACTGCTTGATGAGATTTTTACAACTTGCATGATCTGAGTTATTTCTAAACAACTCACGTTTAAAGAAGTATAAGTTTGTCATTTTCAATATGATATGGATTATTCCTGAGCTTCATCCAGTTCATGTCTTGTCAGAGATATAAACTGCGCTTGTGTCTACTGTCTACAGTATGTTTCGGACTTCGGTATAATTTCTTACAAAAAGGAAGGACGCCCTTGTCATTCAAGGTGTAATGCTTGTATTCAAGGTGTAAATTTCCTTTCAATTCGACTTTATGAGTGTTCAAATTTTATTGAACAAACTTTCCCTCAGTTCGAAATTTTAGAAATAGCCCTTTTGCTCTGTAATGGTAATTTGTTGTATATGATGAATGAGACTTGGTAAGATCCCCGACATGTTTTTTTTCCTATTCTTGCCCCTTTCCACTCGATATTCCACCATTTTTATGACAATGCGGATTTCCCAAACCAATTTCCCCGATGTTGACCTGACCAACCCTCCATCTAGGAATCATGGACGAGACAAAGAGACCACTCAGAATTCCCCCTGAGTTCACTATGTATGCCGAGAAGAATGACCTCTTTTCTCTTTACGAGGTTTGTGCATGCCTTCAATTCATCAAGTATATTAGGTTACTTGACAGTGATGTGGTCAGAGACTCAGAGATTTGGGAATCAAAACAGTCTTCAAAAATAAGGATGGAAATGTCTGATTGCCTGTCCTTCTCTCTGTTTGTGTGCCACGATTTCCACATTCACTGTGTTTTTTCCATGGTGTTGGTACCTTAATTCTTCAGTGAAACATCGGGAAATTGGATAGTTGATTCTGTAGTCTTGGATGCATCACATATGCTATTTCAGGTCACTATTTTCTATGTGCAGGCACCTAGGTACTGACGTACTGTTTTAATGAAGCAAACTTACATTCTCAATGTGTACCCCTTGCATTAACTCATTAATTAACTAAGATGCTCAGAATTACTCAGTACTACAAGGTGGCTTTGTCATTGCCACGTGATAAACACGCAACAAACATGCACAAGTACCTAGGCCTCCTGCCAGAAATCAGTCAGTTATGCCACAACAATAATAGGAATAGTAATAAACAGTGTAATGAGGCACAAATGATTCTGTCTGGCTTAATATGCACAAGACTCATTCTCATGTCTTTATTAGCTCCTAATATGCAAGTAATACACACACACACACACACACACACACACACACACACCCACACACACCCAAACAAAAAAAACAAAAAATAAAGACA